>JAAEAF010008774.1:0-40639 GCA_011037195.1 Triatoma infestans | reverse complement strand
CAAAAACAATATTACAGTCCTTAACATGTTTCAAGATAAATATTATAAAAACTTAGCCCTAGCCTTGTATGCCATCTTACAGCTCAAAAACAATGTTATGTTCATAGAATGTGTTTATCTAAAATATTATAAGTGTAAACATAATTTAAACATGAACAAAATATCAAAATATATTAAAGTGTTTAGCTAAATATTATAAAATATTAGCCCGCGACTTGGATGACATTTCACGGCTCAAAAACAATATTAAAGTCCTTAGAATGTTTCAAGCTAAATTTTACACAACTTAGCCGCATGTCCTGTATGTCATCTCACGGCTCAAAACTGATAATAATGTCCTTAGAATGTGTTTAGCTAAATATTATAAGTGTAAACATGAATAGAATCCATAAAAATGCACAAAGTATTGAATATCAAAAAATATTAAAGTCCTTAGGTAAATATTATAAAATGTTTGTTCACGACTTGGAAGCCATCTCGTGGCTCAAAAACAATATCACAGTCCTTAGAATGTTATTAACAATGCATAAAAAAACAAAGTCTTTATTCATAGTATTGAATGATAATTTATTTAATGTTTGTAGCTAAATATTATAAAATATTAGCCCTACACTTGGATGACATCTCACGGCTCAAAAACAATATTAAAGTCCTTAGAATGTGTTTATCTAAAATATTATAAGTGTAAACATAATTTAAACATGAACAAAATATCAAAAAATATTAAAGTCTTTAGCTAAATTTTATAAAATATTAGCCCTAGTCTTGTATCTCATCTCGCGGTTCAAAAATGATAATAAAGTCCTTAGAATGTGTTTAGCTAAATATTATAAAATATTAACCCTAGTCTTGTATGCCATCTCACGGCTCAAAAACAATATTAAAGTCCTTAGAATGTGTTTAGCTAAATATTATAAAATATTAACCCTAGTCTTGTATGGCATCTCGCGGCTCAAAAACATTACTAAAGTCCTTAAAATGTTTCAAGCTAAATATTACACATCTTAGCCGCATGGCCTGTATGTCCAGTCGCGGTCAAAAAACAATATACAGTCCTTAGAATGTTTCTAGTAAATATACACATTCTTAGCGCATGTCGTGTATGTCATCTCGCGGCTCAAAAACATTATTAAAGTCCTTAAAATGTTTCAAGCTAAATATTATAAAAACTTAGCCCTAGTCTTGTATGCCATCTTACGGCTCAAAAACAATGTTAAAGTCCTTAGAATGTGTTTAGCTAAATATTATAAGTGTAAACATAATTTAAACATGAACAAAATATCAAAAAATATCAAAGTGTTTAGCTAAATATTATAAAATATTAGCCCTCGACTTGGAAGACATCTCACTGCTCGAAAACAATGTTAAAGTCCTTAGATGTGTTTATCTAAAATATTATAAGTTTAAACATAATTTAAACATGAACAAAGTATCAAAAAATATTAGTCTTTAGCTAAATATTATAAAATATTAGCCCGCGACTTGGATGACATTTCGCGGCTCAAAAACAATATTAAAGTCCTTAGAATGTTTCAAGCTAAATTTTACACAACTTAGCCGCATGTTCTGTATTTAATCTCACGGCTCAAAAATGATAACAGAGTCCTTAGAAAGTGTTTAGCTAAATATTATAAGTGTAAACATGAATAGAATCCATAAAAATGCACAAAGTATTGAATATCAAAAAATATTAAAGTCCTTAGCTAAATATTATAAAATGTTTGCTCACGACTTGGAAGCCATCTCGCGGCTCAAAAACAATATTACAGTCCTTAGAATGTTATTAACAATACATAAAAAAAACAAAGTCTTTATTCATAGTATTGAATGATAATTTATTTAATGTTTTTAGCTAAAGATTATAAAATATTAGCCCTAGTCTTGTATGCCATCTCACGGCTCAAAAACAATGTTAAGTCCTTAAAATGTGTTTATCTAAAATATTATAAGTGTAAACATGAACAAAATATCAAAGTGTTTAGCTAAATATTATAAAATAGTAGCCCTCTACTTGGATGACATTTCGCGGCTCAAAAACAATGTTAAAGTGCTTAGAATGTGTTTATCCAAAATATTATAAGTGTAAACATGAACAAAAAATATTAAAGTGTTTAGCTAAATATTATAAAATAGTAGCCCTCGACTTGGATGACCGTTCACGGCTCAAAAACAATGTTGAAGTCCTTAAAATGTATTTTAGCTAAAATATTATAAGTGTAAACATGAACAAAAAATATTAAAGTGTTTAGCTAAATATTATAAAACATAGCCGCAGGTCAGGCATGCCCATCTCCCGGCTCAAAAATATTTTTTTTACCTTAGACTGTTTTCAAGCTAAATATTATAAAACATAGCCGCAGGTCAGGCATGCCCATCTCCCGGCTCAAAAATATTTTTTTTACCTTAGACTGTTTTCAAGCTAAATATTATAAAACATAGCCGCAGGTCAGGCATGCCCATCTCGCGGCTAACAAATATTTTTTTTACCTTAGACTGTTTTCAAGCTAGATTTTTCAAAACGTAGCCGCATGTCTCGCATGCCATCTCCCGGCTCAAAAATATTTTTTTTCATTGGTTAAAAATCAGATGGGGGTCTCATCGTAATTTTGTAGCCGCGCGCCAGACCCCTGCCTTCGGGCGTAAATTCATAAGTGCCTGGGGCTCAAAAAAAATGGCCCTAGAATCCGCAAATTATATCTACTTATATACAGACCAATCTCGTGCTCCTCGTAAAGCAATTATTATATAAAATAAATTCTCCTCATTTGTCCTAAGGTAAGTATAGATGTGCTGAGAACAGGGGACAAGGTAGCGACCTACCAGCCCAAGCAGGTAGGAAAGTAAAGAGCGAGCCGATAACATACCATTTACCACATATACTTGAAATTTAACGCCAAAATTAAGCAAAACTTTGTTTCGAGAAATTTCCAAAAATAAAAAAAAAATAAAAAAACCTATTCTGTAAAAATCGTATACTTAGTTAACCGATTTTGTTCAAATTTGGAATTATCTCATTGCTTCTAATGTGTATTAATATTATATATTATGTGATAGAACGAATATTATATTATAACGAAGTGTTAGCTATAATACACTGAAAATCCTTGAATCTGTTTTTGAGAAAAATCACGAAAAAGTGAGGAAAAAAAAACATTAAATCCAATCATTCTTCCGACTGATGCATTTTGCCCGGAGGAAGTTTAGAGAAAATATTGCCACTTAAATCTGTGTAAACTGCAGTTTAGAGAAGAAAGTCATGGACAAGGTTTTCACAATAGAGTTTTATTAAAAGAATACTTACAGCTTTTTTAAATTCTCAGCGCTTTCTTAAACACTGACTAAAATGTCTTGAAATCGGCACGATTTAATTTTGAAACTTGACCTAATATGTCACTTGTAATTTTACATATTTTCCTTCATTTGATAATATTTTTTGAAATTTTTGTTTTCTTATTGCTGGAGGAGTAAATAATGGGCAAGAAGGTAACAGTGTGCAGTAACAACAGGATATTAAACAGTAAACCATCAAATCTATATGCACTCAAATATCATCATCCCCTACCACTTGATTGCAAGTCTCCGTGTTCAGATTCCCTAGTATTATAGCTGTAACCAAATAAATATAAAACGTAATATTTGAACGTAATTAAGTGTAGAATATAGATTTGAGTTTGAGATTAAATGTAGAGTAGCAAAGGCCGTGTCAGAGATGTTACAGAGATTGCTGACTCGGGAATCCTCCCCTCTTTGGAGTGAATTCCTATTGTCGAGATTACAATAACAACTCGAAGGAAGTCAGTCTGTGGTTGTGTGCAAAGAATGAAACCTGGCTTATGGCTGTGTGCTTGGGCGCTAGGTGAGTCAGCTTCTCCATAGTAACTCTGGCAAGGCATGAGAATTTATTATTTAATAATTGAATTTATTATTTTTTGTTTGTTTTGGCATAGGATGATTAGTATTAACATTTTGGCTTAGAATTTGATTAGTAATTGTAACTTAAGTTTGATATTAGCTTGTAAGGTAATAGTATTAATTTTTAAAGGGTATTAGTTTTTTTAATAGTACTAAATTTTTGTAAGGTTCATTATTAAAAGTATAATTTGTAGAGACAACTTTCATTCAATAAGTACATTATTTTCTGAAACCAAGGCTTGTCTATATGAGTTCCCGTCAATCCCCTCCCAACACGCCCGCTTCGTTACAATAGCGTTCCTTATTTCTTTCTAAGGTGATATTTTTTGGCAATACGTACTGTCTGAGCCTTGATAAAACCTATATTCTTCAATTTTGGAATTCTAGCCTACGTTCTTATGTATACTAACATTATATAGTTGTACTGAAGTGGTACTTTACAGGAAAGTTTAATTCTAGTGTTCCTCCAGAACTACAATTACCAACAGGTCACATTTTAAGAGAAACATGTATGTTCTCTTTTTGGATGAACTTTAAGTATTGTGATCGTGTCAAATTTCCATATCCAGTAGTCACCGTATAAACAAGTGTTAAGGTCCCCTAAATAAAAAAAAAAATGGGTTTTAGAAAATGTTAGATAAAAATGGAAAATGTAAGTGAACAGGAAAGCTCAAAAATGAAAAAAAATAAAAACGCAGAAAGTTCAGACTTGACATTTCCTTTAAGTAAAAATTCCCCAAATTGAAGTACCATTTTACTGAGTGCATATTTTAAAACTTTTTTTTGCGTTTTCTCAAAAAAAAAGAAGCCCCAGATATGTTCTTTAAACAAGTTTTACCAACTACACATACAGAGAGCTACAACTTTTATTTGAAACATTTCACCGGAAAAATTCATTTAAAGGCAGTTTTTGGGGAGATGTGGGGTTACGTTTTCCTCTAAAGTGCTACTTCAGTTTACTGAAAAATAATTAATTAAAATTAAATATGTTGTTGAAATTCCGAATTTGAAAAAAAATCGGACGCCCAGAAGTGCGTTTTTACTGAAAATTATTTTTCAGTTTTCTGGTATTTTCTCGAAAACGGCCCCAACAATTTTCTTTAAAGTAGAAAAAGTGTACTATACATATAAAGAGCTACAACTTTTATTTGAAACATTTCTCCTGATAATGTCATTTAAGGGGGCTTTTGGGGGCGGGATAGTGGTTATGATTTTATCTGAAGTGCTATCATAGTAGTTGATTATTGGTAGAATTTACCATCCAAACAAAATTAATTAGAAATAAATAGATTGCCAAAAATCCCGAGTTTCAAGAAAATTAGTAAACCGGAAATTGCGCTTTTACTGAACAGTTTTTTCAAAAGCCTTGTTGCCCGCCCGGGTAACTGTTAGCCTTGGCAACAGCAACTTATTTCTGACAAGATGACGCTATGTCTTATCTCAGCAGCACAGATTCCGACTATCGCTGCCTCTAAGCCTGTAGAGCGGCTTACTTACCTGGTTTACCATACGCCAATATTCCTCCACTACATGTTTTACTAAAATTCAGATCCTAGGGACATAACAAAGGAACAATCAAGTAATTTATCTATATTTTAACAGACTTTATTTATATTTTTTTTTATTTGAATTTATTTATCTAAAAATTTATTCTTTTAGATGGTTTGGTTTATTTTTACAATAATATCTGATGAACATATCTGAAAATATTGATGGCAGATCTTGCAGTACAATCATAGGCGCTTCGACAAACAGGTAGAGCGCCAAGGCGATCAAGTACGTCATAAAAATATCGCCAAACGACATCCACAACTGCAACAAAATAAAAAATCAGGTGTGAAACACTCACACGACTTTCTCTTACTCTAATTAATACAATTTAATCAAGAGAATTTTCTTAAAAATTGGCATATTATGATGTTTAGTTGGGCTGGCCATAAAAATGGTAATGGGAATTTTACTTGAATAACTGAGCGGTCTTATGTAGAGCGTTCTATAACAAAACCAAGAAAGCTTGAGCAAATTTAAATTCAAACTAATTGACAGATCTCAGAGTAAACAAGAAAACCGTTGTAACGGTCTGTGAGAAAATCAAAAAAAAAATCAAAAACCATGAAGTCTATAAAATCGCACGTCCGGTAAACTGATTTTCTTCACATTTGGAATTTATCAATGCTTCTGATGTGTATTAAATATTTATGTAGGTGGTACAACTATATATTACTAAAGTGGTTCTAAAGAGGGGGAAGCATATCGCTGCTCTTCCTCTATATTTAAGTTAGCACAGATTTGTAAAATTTTGCGTAATAAAAGCATACCAGAATTTTTTTTTGCTACTCAGAGAAACACCAAATATGTATTCTCGGGTATTCTTTGGCACCATTGCAATACTTCCTCTTATGTAAAAGCAACTAAAACCTAACAATTGCATTGTTCTTTAAACTTTAAGTTTGGAAAATGTAAAATACTTACCAGTATAATATGCGTATAATACAATGGACTACGTCCCAATCCCGCTAAGTACATCTGCAACGGTGTGTGTACTAAAAGTGCACTATAATTTAAACCACTTAGATATTGAAATATACGCAAGCCTGCAGTGTTTCTGATAGGAGCTGTGCAAAATAAAAAATAACAAATTTAGCAATTAATAAAATTAATTTTGGCATGAATCTATAAATATTTCAAATTTTCTTAACAAGTCAGTTCGAACAAACTACTAGTTCTTTTAGAGTGATTTCTGGGACTGAAATTCCCCTTAATATGACCAAGATATTGTAGACGGGATTGGAGTAGGGAGGAGGGAGTGGGAGGTGTTCGGGGAAGCCAGTAATCAGAACTCTGGGTACAAACGGTATATTCAAACTGACAAACAATCAATAAATATTATGCAAGAAAATACTTACATATTGCTAAACTTACGACTATAATTTACAAGGCCCCAGTGACACCAATTCTGCTAAATACCCTCGTCCTAACCTTTAAGAAAAATTCTATCTACATCTACAAATTGCTACAAAATACTACCATCCCCCTAAAATACTGCAAATATCCTAACTATACGCGAAGAGCTAATACATTACTAATTACGCTACCTTAACACTACAACACCCATACTTGTGTAATATTTTAACGTTAATAATGCCCAACACCCTAGAACTAACAAAACCATAAAACCATAAAGCAAAACAACCCCAAATCAGGCTACGGGGAGAAACGGTGGCATAGTTGTATCGGCGTTTTACTCACACCACAGACCCATGCATCGAGTGGCCACGCCCCACCAGAAAGAATTATAAGTACTTACCATCTGTAAGGCCATCTGTCGGGTGACACCACTGCACGCTGCGAATTCGGCAGTCCAGCAACACTCACAAGAAGGAACTCTAATTCAGAATTTAAATGCACTGGCCAGTCGGCAGCTTACTACTGACTCACCTGTTCAACACTTATTATTTGTCTGTATTGCTGGTGCAGCACTTTCAATTTTCAAAACAATGCCACCGTTTGCCCGTATACAGTGACCCACTTCATATTCACTGTTTATTATTATTATTATTTTTTAACTCCCTTACACCTTGCAATTGCCCTTCCCCTTGGGGAAAAAGAGGTGGTCATTCGGCTAACCTCTTTTTCCATCCAGAATAATCACTGGTCGGCTGCTCCGGAAGACTGCGAACCGCTGTCCACCCGCGGGGCTGGCTGGGGGTAGTGCATCATGGAGTCCACTAGCGATCGCCGGGCACCCTCTAGCTGCTGCTGGTCGGTGGATCCTCTTCCTCGTCTCGATGAACGCCAATAACAAACCAAAGCCGCCAGGATGGTCAGCGCACACGCCGCTCCACTTCCTACTCCACTCGCCGTAATCATGTGCGTCCTAGTCTCTCGTAGTCGTCGGGTGGTTGCTAGGAGGGCTGCTAGCTCTGTTTCATCTGCTCCTGAATCACCCACTTGGGCCTCTCCCTCCAGGCTCAGAATTTCCACTGCCTCTCGAATTCTCGCTGGCATTTCTGGCTCCAGTGGCGTGTCCTCCAGCAAAGGTACGATGCCTGCCGGCACCACCCGTTTATGGAGTTCGATCTTCATCTCACGCCGGCTATTTGGTAGGAGCACATAGTCTTTGGTTCGTTGGGTACAGCCTCTCCCAGTCTTGAGGTTTCCAGAGCCCGATATCTCGACTCGTGTGACATTCACCTGGTCGCCTGCATACTCTCTGCACTGGGAAGTTAGTTCGACGGGTTTGGGCACGCTATACGTCCAGTCCCAAATCCAAACTGGCCTGAACTCATTGCCTATCACCATCCATTGGCAATAGGGGAAGGCCTCCCTGTACTTGCCTTCGAATAGTAGCCCTAGACACGTGGGATAGTGTCGGTTGAATAGTGGGAACCGTCTGGGCAGATTCGAAAGGCCCTTCCCCAGCATTCTTCCAAATGAGGTCGTTTGATTAGTGCATAAAAGTCTCGGTCCTGGCTCACCAGCAGATAGTCCGCCTCCGGTGATAGTAGCAGGGTTACCTTCTTTGTCGGCTCCAGTACAGGGTACGCTTCCGGCCGATAGAGCTCCATCTGACGTCCTCTCGCGGCTAATGGTAAATCAATGAAGATGTGGATGCTGTCTCGACTAGACGTGGCCAGTGCTTTAGCTACCTCATAATAGTGGTATACCGTATATAATAGGGGAAACCCCGGCCGTAAGCCCCAACCCCTCCGGGAGAAGCGTCGCCACTCTCTTCAGGATCTCGCCAAGGTCACGCGGCGGAAGTAACGTACTCACGAGTTTCCCTCCCGATAATCGCTCCACCCCCTCGTGAATCGCCCTCAGGGTACTCTGAGCTTGTGAGGTTACCGTCTCCAGTTCTCTCAGTAGGGTGGAAGAGTTAATGTAAAGAGAAAGAAGGTAGGATAGATGGGAAGTGGTGTTTTCTATGTGGGATATCCTGTACTTTATGTCTCCTAGGCGCTGATTGAGCTGCTCTGCAAGGTGGTTCAGATTTTCCGTCAACTTCTCCGTCCGTTGGCTCACTTTGCGGGTGATGGTCAGATGTTCTTGACTGACATGGAGCACCCCTCCGACCTGATTATCCATTCTCTGGATGGTGGCCTGGGCATCCTTCAGGTCGTCCGCGTCCGGCACACCAAACAGAAATTTCAGCACTTTTCCCCCCACATCTACCAGGCCTCTCCTACGATCGTGATGGGGCAGCAGGTCGGAGAGGCTTCTCCCTTCGTCTATCAGCTCGTAGGTTAGCTCCACAACTCGCTCAGCTTCATCTAGCACGACGCTTAGTTCGTTTGTCTCCTTGGCCCGTAGTTTTAATTGGCCTCTGGCACTTTCTGCTTGGCTCCGCAGGTCGGCGAGCTCGGATACTATCTTTGTGACGTTGATCACGGTTGCCACCCTCCATCGGTCCCCTGATAGGAGAATATCGCCTTGTTTGTGGAACATGACACCCATTCGCTCCTCTCCTCCGCCAGTGGTCGACAGTAGGGACCCTGGAACATTCACGTCTTTTATTCTTCATTTACCCTCCTACTCCTGAGGGAGTAAGGAGAGCGGGGCCTCGCTTCCCCGACTCCGGGAGAGGGGATGTAAGTGGGATCGTGAACGGAATCGTCTACGTCTGATCCGGGGCTCCGGGCGGCCGTCTGCGTCTCACCTCCACACGCTCCAGTCTCCTCTGTACGCGGTAGAACAGTGTTCTCTGGTTCTTGAAATTCTCTTTCATTTGAGGGGTCCAGCATCTCCTCCCATGGTATCACTCTTTCTTCCGGCTGATCCGCCGGGGGGGTTGTATCCCCATCTTCCTCGTCCCCTAGACTCTCTTGTGACTCGGGCTCTTCCCACTCTCCATTGGTCTTCTCCACAGCAAATGCCTTTAGCCGGTTTAGGTGAACCACCTTTGTAGTTCTCCCTTCCAACTGGATTTCATACGTTAGGTCAGATATTCTTCTGACTACTTGATAGGGTCCCCTCCAGGGGCGATGAAATTTTTTGCAAGCATTTGCGGGTACGGCGGGACAGTGTAGATAGACCCACTGACCTTCCTGCAACGTCCTTGTCTTACTTTTTTTGTTATACTGCCGGCTATTTGCCTGGAAGGCTCTTTCTGTGACTTCTGCGGCTCTTTCGTATGCCGCCCGCAAACGCCGTCGTAATGCATCAACATAGGGTTCTTGTTCGGTTGTTTCCTCACTGGGTGGTTGGTAGCCCAGCGAGGAGGGTCTAACAACGTTTCTGCCGTAGACAAGATAGTTCGGGGCAAACCCCGTCGCCGAATGCGGGGTGCCGTTGTAGGCCATGATCATGAACGGGAGCCACCGGTCCCAATCCGTTCCTTCCGGGCACACATAATGTGACAACCCATTTATTAAGCTGCGGTGCCAGCGCTCTACAGCCTACCATTAGATTGCGGATGATAGGCTGTGGTGTATATCTTTTGGATGCCCAGCACTCGGCAAAGGTCTTTGAATAGTTTGGATGTAAAATTTGCTCCTAGGTCCGTAATCAGCCGGATCGGTATCCCGTGTCTCACTACTACGCAGCGTATAAAGGCGGCGGCTACTTCGGCGGCTGATTGTTCTTGTAATGGTTGTGCCTCCGCGTACCTCGAGAAATGGTCGATTACCGTCAGGATATACCGATATCCCGTACCGTGCGTCCTCGGTAAGGGCCCTACCACATCTATTGCAACCTGTTCGAATGGTTGGGATGGCTGTCGTGCTCGCCTAACGGGGCCCGCAGCCCTGGGGGTGTGTTTCTCTCTGCGCATGTCCGGCAGCTCTGAGTAAATCTCTTAATATCCTCATGCATTGAAGGCCAATAATATTGCTGCCTTACCAATGCCTCCATGCGTTCCGGCCCTGGATGTCCACTCACCGGCGACGTATGGTTCTCAGATAGAATCCGTGCTCTGTGCTCCTGTGGTACCACCAATCCCCAATTTCCAGCCGATGATGCGCGGTAATTAACCAAGCCCTCTTGATTTCTTCGGCACATCCCTGGATACCTTAATAATTCCTTACAATCTTCGTCGGCCTCTTGTTGCGCGGAAGTGACGCCATTATAGTCGGGTTGCTCGTCCGATATGGCCCCGATGGTGCGGCTGAGAGCGTCAGCGTTTGCGTGTTTTTTTCCAGGTTTGTGGACTACTTCGTACTCAAATTCGGCCAGGCGTAGTTGCCAGCGGGACAGTCTCGAGGAGGGATCTTTCACGGTCAGAAGCCACCTTAGAGCAGCGTGGTCCGTAATGAGCGTGAATCGTCGACCATAGAGGTAACAACGGAAGTGTTTGGTAGCCCAAACCACCGCCAGCATTTCCTTTTCGGTCGTGCTGTAGTTTCTCTCCGGTTTATTTAACTGTCTACTCGCAAATGCTATAGGTCGTTCTCTTCCTCCCTGCATCTGAGATAGTACGGCCCCTATGGCCAGGTCTGACGCGTCCGTTGCCAATAGAAATGGTCGTGAGAAATCAGGATACCCGAGAATCGCGTCGCTGCACAGCATGGTCTTTAATGTCTGAAACGCTTTCTCCTCCTCAAGGCCCCAATGAAATCTCTGGTTCGTCTTTGTCAGCTGCGTTAGGGGCCTGGCGTGATCGGCGAATCCCGGCATGTATCTTCTATAATATCCGACGAGTCCTAAGAAGGACCTGACCCCTTCACATTGTGAGGTTGAGGGTACAGCTTCATCGCCTCTACCTTGGTCGGTCCACTTGGACACCTTCCCTATTAACGATGTGTCCCAAATACTTCACTTGCTGCGTGGCGAATTGGCACTTCGCCGCATTGACCAGCAAGTTTGCTTCACTTATCCTCCGCAATACGCGGTCCAATCGCTCAGCATACTCTCTTAAGTCCCGCCCATGGATGATTACATCATCGAGGTACACAAAGCAGCTAGTGCCCCTCAAGTCCGCCAATAATCGGTCCATTAGGAGCTGGCCAGGCCGAAAGCCATTCTTCTGTAATGGTAGTGACCCCCCGGCGTTGAAAGTCCTGTTTTCTGGCGGTCGGCCTCCTCGATTTGTATTTGGTGGTAACCCGATGCCAAATCCAGAGTGGTGAAATACTGGCTGTTACCGAGACTCTCCAGGGTTTCATTGATGTTCGGTAAGGGATACACAAGCACCTTGGTTATGGCGTTAAGTGCTCTAAAATCGGTGCAAAACCGGTACCGTTCTTGCCCATCCTCCGTCTTCTTCCTCACCAAAATGATAAGTGCCGACCAAGGACTATCCGATGTTTCTATGACTCCATTGCGTAACATTTCCGCAATTAGTTCTCGCATGGGCTCCCGCTGGTGGTATGGAACCCGGTATGGGTGCTTGGCGATCGGCGCTGCTTCTCCGGTATCAATCCGGTGTTTAATCTTTGCGGTGCACCCCAAGTTTGCTCTGACCGGATCCTGAAAAACAGCGAGATGACGGTTTAACACCTCTTCTACGATCTTCTGCTCCGATAGGTCTAAGTGTTGCAGCTTCTCTTGGAGTATCCGCACTAGACCCTTCTCATCTTGATCGCCCGTATGTATCATGTATGCTTCCGCAAACTTCTCGCTGTCCGTCGCCAGCTCTTCTGCCATACCCAATCTCTGAGATTTTTCTATTAGCACCGGGTCTTCTCCAACATTCATGTTGACCTCTGAGTTCGTGTACACTACGCCCAGCGCACCAGAGGGAATTGTGTTCCTGTGAGCACGGTTTAATTAAGATGGTTGTTCCGTGGCAGTGCGTTTTCACGCTACCCGCCACTAAGGTCTCGCATCTTGGTGGGATCTGGACCCGATGCGTCGCTACCACCAGTTTTGGTAACCGATCCTCCTCGTCGTCCTGTGAGTCCCCGTCAGTCCTCCTCATTGCACCCACATCTCCGCTCTTCCTGGCCTCTCTACCTCCGGATACTGACTTGAAACACAAACTTTGGCCGCCCTCTCTCTCGGCTAGCTTCCTTACTCCCATTATTCTAAAGTCCTCTCTCTGCATGGCCTGGGCCTTTGGTTCTCCTTCCGTCCATACTTGCCGTCTCCTAATATCCATCTGCAGACCTAATTCCGCCATCCCATTCACGCCTAAAAGCCCTCGCCGCCATCACTGATGTTCGCTATGACAAACTCTACTTCTGCGTGCTGTCCCCTCCAACTCACCGGGACCTTCTGAGTTCCCACAACCCTTAGACGCGCTCCTGTCACTCCTTTAGCAACAATGTCACTCTTCTGAATCGGTATTCCCTCCAGAGGTCGCTGGAGGATGGAAACGCTGGCTCCAGTATCCAACAACAGTCGCCTTGGTACTCCTGAGAGGTGAGCTTCTATTGATAGGAACTGGTCCGATCCGCCACCGACGTTGATTATTAAGTGGTCTGCCCCTAGCGCTCTTCCCCCTCCACTGTTGGGGCGGGCAGTGGGAGGTAGGCATTTGGGGACTTCGGCGAGTCTGTAACCGCAGCGATCCGGCCGTTAATACCTGCAGTCGTGACGGGCGCCCGCTTCGGGCAGTCTCGGGCCATATGCCCGGCTTGACCACACGTGTAGCAAGCCCCATTGAACGGAGGCCTAGACGGCAGACGAGCCCAACCCTGTTTTCCGTTGCCCGATTCACGGGCCGTACGCCGAGGACGTTCGAGCCCACCACAATCCCTGGCAAGATGCCCTTCCTTGCCACAACGGAAGCAACTTCTGCCCTCCCGATATTGATCAGGGCCGGGAGCGGCCGTCGCATATACCTCACGCGCCCCTTGATACCTAGCGCATTCTTCCTTCTCCACGTGTTCGACGAGTGCGGCTCGCTGGACCGCCTCCGTTAAATTCCTCTGTGGGTGAAGCCTCAACTGTCTTCCAGTCTCCCCCATCAATCCTTTCGTGAAGGCTGCTAGTACTATCCTCTCCAGGTGGGCCCTTTCCCAACGCTGCTGCTCTCTTGAACCCTCCCTAGTCAAGGTACGCTCACCCACCTGTCGGCATCGGTCAGCAAAGGCCCTCGCACCTTCCCCCGGTCGTTGTTGCATGGAATTAAGGGCAAGTAGCTGTTGTTCGGGCGTGAGCAGTTCCTTCAATCTTTCCTCTAACGCTTTCTTATACTGTGCGAAGGTTATTTGTTCACTTTGCAACTCCGCGTTGCTCGACAAGAAAAGTGCGGCCGTCCCTGATGTTTTCAGCCGGCATATCAGTTTTTTTGTCCGCATCCGACCAACCCCCGCTGTCTGCAACCATTTCGATCTCTTTCAGGAATTGCTCTACGGGTGGCTCGCCCTCTGCGCCCGACCATGGCTTAATGAGGTTCTGTAGCCCCATTTCCCTCCTGGGCGGAACCGAGCAATCAGGTTTCACCGTTGTCTCGGATAGTTGCCGCGCCTCCAGCCGCAGCCGTAGGTTTTCCACTTCCTGTTCGCGCTGCGCGTAAGCCTGGTTGGCCTTCCGGAGGGCCTCCAGCTCCTTCCTCAAGTTCTCCTCCTGTGTAGGCATGATATCCCACTTCTGACACCAGTTTATATGTAGAGGGAATTGGAGTAGGGAGGAGGGAGTGGGAGGTGTTCGGGGAAGCGAGTAATCAGAACTTTGGGTACAAACAGTATATTCAGATGGATAAACAATCAATAAATACAAATACAAGAAAATACTTACATACTGCTAAACTTACGACTAAACTTTACAAGGCCCCAGTGATCCCAATTCTACTAATTACCCTCGTCCTAACCTTTAAGAATAAATTCTATTACATCTAAAAGAACGGCTATAACATACTACCATCCCCTAAAATACTACAATTATCCTAAATGTACGCGAAGAGCTAATACATTACTAATTACGCTACCTTAACACTACAACACCCATACAAGTCTAATATTTTAACGTTAAATATACCCAACACCCTAGAACTAACAAAACAATAAAACCATAAAACAAAACAACCCCAAATCAGGCTACGGGGAGAAACGGTGGCATAGTTGTATCGGCGTTTTCTTTGGTTACTCACACCCCAGACCCGTGCATCGAGTGGCCACGCCCCACCAGAAAGAATTATAAGTACTTACAGATGGCCAGGCAACACCACTGCATGCTGCGAATTCGGCAGTCCAGCAACACACACAAGAAGGAACTCTAATTCAGAATTTAAATGCACTGGCCAGTCGGCAGCTTACTACTGACTCACCTGTTCAACACTTATTATTTGTCTGTACTACTGGTGCAGCGCTTTCAATTTTCACAACAATGCCACCGTTTGCCCGTATACAGTGACCCACTTACACTTTCTAATATTTTATATTCACTTTTATTGTTATTATTATTATTTTTTTTTTAACTCCCTTACACCTTACAATATGTTCTAGAATCAGGCTATATTTGTAAAGTTGCATTTAAAACAGTGGGCAGTCTTGAGTTGTAAAAATAAATGGCTCGTTTTTGAAAAGCGAAAGAAAAACTCGAGAGCCTAAAATATTATATTATTCAATTCAAATTAGTTGCATCTGTATCTGCATGTTTTCGGCGAAAACATTTCCCAGCTGTTGTGTAGCTTTGTGTAAATAGCTGGTAGTACAACAGTCGCAATAAGATGCTTTAAGTCCTAAGAATTGCAATATTTCCTTAGAGAAAGTGAACACATGGTCATTAATTTTGGAAACATCCTATTAGAAAATTGAAGTTTAATTTTTACCAAATGCAATAGATGCATCTAGAATGATAATTAATGCAATTGGAACAGCCCATCCAATCCTGTGCACAATTGTGTAGAGTACATGTTCCCATAGTATGTAATCTCGGCCGGGTATATAAAACACCCAGGCGCCCAAAATGGAACCATTTAACCAAACTGTGATTGAAACTGTCAGCAACCATGCATGAAACTGAAAATCATCAAAATACACATTCAGCCACACAAAAAATGGGACACTTAGTTTTTTCAGTAATAAATAATATTTATTGCAACAGTCTGATTTTAATACAATTCGCTACAAAATAATATCTTATAGTGTTAATTTTGTATACTAACTCTTCATCCGGATTGGTGTAAAATTGTGACGCAATCGATCAAATTTATACCGGGCTTCCTGCAAGAATCGGCGTGATAACTCTAGCTGTGTGTGGTCGGGCGTTATCATGTACTAGCATGAATATGACACCGGATAATTGGAGCAAATGTGTGACTGCCTCTTGTAGAATTTCTTCAACATGCTTAGCAGCGATCATTCCATCATTTTCGACAACAATTAACTTGGTGCGGGCTTGCAAACTTATCACAACCCACACCATAATTGATTGTCGTTAAAAAAGAGCACTTCCGCTAGTAGTACCGCTGAATAAAGCGCTCCCCCTGCCTTCAACACGAATTCGACCGTCTAAAGAAAAACGGACCATATCTGAGCTGTAAGAAACCGATTGCTAGAATTCTCCAGTTTCCCCGAAAATGCTGTTCGATGAACCGCGGAACGTGACAGACCTAAACTGTTGTTCCTCCGCAAGAGCGACTACTCTGAAGGTATCCTCAAACCAAAGCAGAACATTTTTCTGTTAATAAAGTTAAGCGAATAAAGTAATTTAGCGATAAATTTTAGAAATAATGTGGAATTAAAAGGAAAAACACATTATGATGTCTAACCCTATTTTGTAAATTCGCACTTACGGTAACCGTTTTTCTTCAAATTTGGAATTCTAGTCATACTTCTAGCGTACCTTAATATTATATCGGTAGGAGAACCGTACATTGTACTCTAGTGGGATTTTAGAGGAAAGCTTACTCATGCCCCCCTCACCTAAGAACTCAATTTTCCCAGGAAAACAGTTCAAATAAAAATGATATGTATTTATATGTGTAGATAGTATAAGGAGTTTAATGAAAATCGTTGGAGCCGTTTTCGAGAATTTTGCCCGAAATCTTCGTGTCTAATGCCGCGGTAGTACATAAACGCTACCAAGTTTGAGATTTCTGCGACTTTTCATTTTTGAAATATTTTGTTAACACAGACAGAAGCATTCGCTTGCAGGATCGCAAACTGCAGTAAGGGAAACTCGTGTGTATAATTCACATCGCAGTTTATTTTACAATTTACAACGAATTAGAATTATATAGTAAAAGCGATCATTTTAATACTGAGTGATAAGGACGATAATTAACAATGTTTTCATAGAGCTGCATAAATTTTGTGGGGGGGCCTCCTTAATTTGCGATTATGGCTAGAAATTGGCTTTGCAATTATGGCTAGTATTGCCCTCGGTATTGAATGTTTAGTACTTACATTCGTTATTTTAATGCCTTTCTTATTTATTAGATAGTAGACGTAAGCAAAAGCCATGCCGATGACGTAGGGCACAGCCCTCATATGGGCTTGAAAGTAAGTATTTAATAATTCTCTATTTTTTGAATAATATTCAAAACCTCTGTAAAGAAAAAAAAATAGATATAATATAAATACATAAAAACTGTGTTAACTTTAACCAAAAAATGATGGGTCAAAAAAATGAAATTATTGAACAAATTAGTTCACTTAATTTCCAACAAATAATGGCAACGAGATTATAGTAATTTTGCACTACACAAACAATGCTAACCTCTCAATTTCCTCCGCCACCATAAATCACAAACAAAAAGATAATTCGCTAGAAAAATGTTTCAAATAAAAGTAATAGGCCTATATGTGCGTGTAATTAGTATCAAGGTTTAAAGAAAATCGTTTAACCGTTTTCAAGAAAATTTCAAACTACTGTAACAGCAACCAAGAGAGCAGAAAAAGAGAAACAAAATACCAGACACTCTCTCGGTCTGGAGTGGGAGAAACTATATAAATAAAGCGACGGGACAGAGGGAAAATACAGTTCAAATTAGATCAGAATATAGTTCATCAGTCACAACGTGTCATTACCCCTTCCACTCTAAATCTACCATCTTTTTTTCTTCTAATATCATGTTAATTAAATTCATTATAGATAAAAATTTAAATGATTTAAAAACAAAAGAATATAGTTTAATTTTTCAAACATAAAAGAAAATAATTTACTTTAAAATGCAACAAATATTAAAATTTTTTTTCAAGCTTTTCAATTAATTATTTATTTATTTATACTAAATGATTGATTAATGCTATATTTTTTTTCATGATTTGTATATTTTTGTATTACTGCCATGGACTACAAATTCAGAAATTCATTTTCTTCCTCTCTCTCCTTCGTTCCTGATAATGACACAAGAAGACATCATTATCGCTAGCTGCAACATCACTAGCTTCAACATCACTAGCTTCAGCATCCTTAGCTAGCTGTCAACAAGGCCATTACTAGCTACTACAACATAAGCCAATTTTTATCACCATTCTAGCTTTCAACAACACTGGCTAGCTTCAACAGCATCATCTTAGCTAGTTCAAACAACCCGGGCTGGCTGCAAGAAACTCGTAGCCAAACCAGTTGTGCTACACATATACACTCACCAGTACGCTCAAATTTTTCACATATGGAAAATTTCTTCAAGAAGGGGGATGATGTAACAGCCACCAGAGAGCAGAGAAAGGGAAACAAAATACCAGGCACTTTCTCGGTCTGCAGTGGGAGAAACTATATAAATACAGCGAGAGCCACAGAGAAAATACAGTTCAAATTAGATCAGAAGATGGTTCACCAGTCACAACGTGTCATTACCCCTTCCACTCTAAATCTACCATCTTTACTGTAAAGTCCAGGCAGTCAGGGAAACTCATAATTATATTACAATGTTAACCAAGTCTTGTTAACTCATCAAACCAAACCAATTCTCTCCATCTAACTCATCCATTATATTGGTGCCAGCGTTTATCGAATCCCGCTTCAGCTTCAACATTTTCGAAGAAAAAGGTAAGTCATTTTTTTTTTTCAATTTTACATACTTATTATTTTTTTAATTTAATCTTACATTCATTTCTATTTTTAATATTTATTCTTAAATTTATTTCTATTTTTACTTTATCGACTTTTTTCTTTTTATGAAAAGAGCCAATATCATCGACATACTAAAACAACACAATCTCCCAATAGGTTGTAATTTAATAGTATTAAAAGAACGCTTATCGAAAATTAATATGACTACCTACACAATTGATGGCCAGCAAAAAACTGCCGATGGGGCAATCGCTTATCTTCTAAATAAGTGTAATACTCAAAACCCCGTGAATATTAGAAATCTACAAATGATTAATAATTTACCTATATTCTGTGGTTTGCACAACAGCGATATTTCGAGCTTCATAGACCAACTCAATAATTACAGTGTCCTCTCTGGTTGGTCTGACGCGGATAAATTGGAAATTTTAATACTTAAATTAACTGGTCCTGCAAAGATTTATTTTGACACATTTAAAAATCAATGCGTAAACAATAATGTACTTTTAACCTTATCACTCGGCGATAGAAAATCTGATAAACAGATTTAAGAAAGAAAAAACACCAATAGTTCTATTGCAACAGATAACTAGCCTACATCAAAATCCAAACGAAACGCTGGAGGCTTTCTTGGATCGTATTCACCATCCCCAGCCTATCGAAATCTAATCCCATTAACCGCAACTTTGCCGCAAACTCATTCCTAATTTCATTTCACAACATGCACTCAAACAGTACATGATCCACACTTTCATCCTCTGCACCACACCTACATTCTCCACTCTTACAAGTTTCTGTGACCTCCAACCAACTGGGTTACATGATGACCCATGATCACACCTGATGACCTACATCGCTCCAAAACACTACACCACCTTCCATACGTCCACCTTCCCTTACTAGACCTATTCCATCTGTCCTCCCACACATTCATTACCTCATCTTCATACTCTTCTTACATCCTGTCCTCACAAACACCTTTCCATGCCACTCCACTTGACCTTCCCTCTTTATCACACTCAATATTCTTCTCCTTTCAACCTCTAAATCCATAGGTATTACCACAGCAATCACCGCACAAGCATCCCCAGACAACGTTCTATATCCTCTTATCATGCTCAACAACACTTTTCTCTGCTCACTCAATAACTTCCTTTTACCTTTCACATCCAATCAATCCGCCCATGCTCCAGCAGCATCGCCACATACATACCCTCATATATTATTCTCCTTACAACCTCATAACTCATACTACGTCTCCTAATCACTCTCATTAGCGCTATCATCTTATCATGAGCCTTACGCGTGACCATTTCCACGTGAGCCGCAATAAACATTCGCTTGCTCCACGTCGCACCCAAATACATCACCGGTCTTACTGTCTTTAGGACTTGGTCACCCATCTTATACCGCGGTTGTCTATCCTCTGATAATATGCCTTTCAACATCATTACCACCGTCTTGTCATTAGACAACTTCATTTTGCTCCTCACATACCATTGGCCAATCTTATCCATAATCACGGCACTCCTTTCTTCCAATTGCGTCCTTGAATTACCCCACACAAGACTAGACCGTCATCCGCATACACAATCACTTCGCAACTCTCCACCCTTTCAATTTCACTTATAAACTCATCAAACACAACCTTCCAAATCTGCGGACCTAGCACCGAACCCTGCGGGCATCCTCTATTCATTCTTTTCCCTATCTGCCATGTACCACACCTCATCTCAACCCACCTCCCTCTTAAGTAATCCCTCATAATCCAATAACCATCCCCATTCACACCTCTAATCCTCAATGCCCAGAGCACCTTAGGCCACCACACTCAGTCAAATGCAACAGACATATCCAAAAAATATCCCAATCACGTATACTTCTCCGGCCTACTATCCACCACACTCCTCAGTCCTTCATCGCATTCTCCGTGCTTCTTTCTCTCATAAAACCATACTGTCTCACAGAAACATTCTCACAAAACACCTCTCCATTTTCATCACAATCAATCTTGCCAAAATCTTACCCAGCACCGGAAGCAAGCAGATAGATCTATACGAGGCCGCCAGCCCAACTCTCTCTCCTCACCCTTCAACAATGTAACAATCAGCCCTCTCTTCCACACATTAGGAAACATTCCATACTCAAAAAACGCATTACACACGTCAACATATACCCTTTCAAAATCTCAAACCCACACTTCACAAATTCGACCATCACTCCATCCCAACCTGGACTCTTACCACTCTTCATGCCTAACACAACCATTCTTAATCCCTTCTCCACCACCCTCATTTTTCCTCTCTCCCTTCCAATCTCATGCACTCTCAATTTCTCCCTGATCCCTTTATGACATTTATCCTCACCCTCTTCCTCAACGCATGGAATGGACTTATTATACCGATCCCTCAAGAAGGAAAAGACCCTAGTGATCCCTCTAGTTATAGACCTATTTCGTTGACCACCTGCTTGAGTAAGGTCCTCGAATCCATAATTAATTATAGACTAGTTTAGGTGTTAAAAACGAGAGGACTTTACAGCCAGCATAAAGCGGGATTTCGCAAGGTATCGTTCCACGTTGGATCAAATGAGCCGCATTGAGGTCTACCTGCAAAACGCATTCATGCTAGAGAACATGTGCTGGCCGTGTTCTTTGACCTCGAGAAGGCTTACGATACAACTTGGATATATGCGATCCTGCGGAAGTGTCACGAATGGGTGTTGGGCGGGAAATTGCCAAGGTTCCTTTGTGGCTTTTTGGAGTCACGAAGGTTTCGAGTGCGTCTGGGGGTCTGTACTTTCGGATCTACACATATTAGAAAACGAAATACCACAGGGGTCGTTATTAAGTGTAACACTATTCACGATGGCAGAGATCCCATTCAAGTTGTAGGAGATCCCATTCAAATATCTTTGTACGTCGACGATCTCGCCATTTACCTATCAGGAAGTGATCTAGGTGAGGTCGGAGAAACCCTACAACAGGCAGTATACAGAGTGGCTGAGGAGGCTGAAGGAACGGTTTCAAATTTTCCAGTACTAAAACGGTGTGCTTACACTTCTGCAGATTACGTCACGAGCACACTCCTCCCACATTATATTTAAAAGACAGATCAATCCAGTACAAAGAAAGCGTCCGTTTCCTAGGCCTCATCTTCGATACTAAGCTAACCTGGCAGGATCACATAGATTACACTTACAAAAAAGCAAGGAGAACCCTCGATATATTGAAATTTCTTGGCAGCTATAAATGGGGTACCGAGCGGGAAATCCTAAAGCGCATCTTCATTGCACTTACCCGCTCCAAATTGGAATATGGAGCGCCAATTTATAGCTCTGCACGCAAGTCACGCCTGAAATTACTAGACCGAATTTATAATGAAGGGATTAGATTATTCACAGGCGCCTTCCGGACCAGTCCATTACAGAGTCTCTATGTAGAGTCGGGGATGCTGCCTCCTCAGTTTAGAAGGGAACAGCTCACTCTGACCTACATCGCCGGAATATGGGGGAAGCGATTTCATCCCTTATTTCATACCATATTCGAGAGCCCACATGATGAAGAGTACCGTCAGCAACGTTCGCGGACGCGACCCCTCGGGGTCCGAGCTAAGGAGTTATTAGATGCGGAGGGAATACAATTTAGCCAAGTGTTGAGCTGGGGCTTTGCGCCTCTACCTCCTTGGTCTATACCCTCTGCAAGCGTCCGCATGGATTTGGCAATACATAAAAAAGAGGAAACACCACCCGTCGTCTATAGACAAAAATTATTGGAACTACTAAATTCTTATCATGACTCCCGCCCTGTCTTTACAGACGGGTCGAAGATAGGCGACGGCGTAGGCAGTGCTGTGTACACGCAGGGAGTTACCCGTAGTTGGACACTCCCTCATTATGCATCAGTGTACACGGCTGAAATGTATGCCATTTGCCAGGCCATAAAGCTAATCGAAGATGAAAATTATAATAAATCATTAATATTGACGGACTCATTGAGTGCAATAATGGCTCTCCGGGATAAATTCTCGACGGACCCATTGGTAATAAATATTTTTAAATCATTGTACTATCTAAGCGCACATGGTCAAGGGGTGACGTTCGCCTGGGTGCCGGGCCACATAGGAGTGTCCGGTAATGAAAAGGCGGACGAGGCGGCCAAATGAGCAGCCTCTACAAATACTATAGATGTCATCCCTGTACGTCCCACTGACATACAAATTTATATGAAATATGTTATAAACAGAAAATGGCAAGCACAGTGGGACAACACAAATGAAAAGTTAAGAGATATCAGACCAAGTGTGCGAAGTACTACAGTCGGGAATTTCCCGCGGCATGAATCAGTAATACTGACGAGACTAAGGATTGGTCATACACGTGTGACACATGGGTACCTCCTTAATGGTGAAAGAAGGCCGAGGTGCCCTCGATGCCGAGAAAGGCTAACGGTGGCGCACGTACTGGAAGGGTGTCAGGCACTGCACGGCCAGAGGGTAAGAGGGTAAGAGCAGGCCGGCCTGCCATATGACAAGCGCGCTATTCTGCAAGAGGGTTCTCCTTACATATCTGAAAGATATGATGAATGTTATAATAGTATTTAGACTAGAAGGTTAGGTTAAGTAAAATGGGTGAAGGGATATCGAGTACTTCACCGAATTAGGTTAGTTATTTTAAAGGGGAAAGGAATATCAAGTACTCTCCCCTTGAGTGAACGTTTAGTATGGATGTATTTATTAGTGTGAATGTATTTATTAGTGTGAATGTATTTATTAGCGTGAATGTATTTATTAGCATGAATGCATTTATTAGTATGAATGTATTTATCAGTGTGAATGTATTTATTAGCGTGAATGTATTTATTAGAGTGAATGTATTTATTGGCGAGAATGTTAGAGTGAATGATTAGAATAGGTTGCATCGCGGGGTTGAAAGAAAATTTATAAAAGTATTTCAACCCCATTAGGTTTAGTTTATTGAAGCTTAAGTCCATTAAGGGTGTGCAGGAATATTTGTTAAAAGTACTGCACACCAAATTAGCTTATACATTAAATAGCCTCCTTAGGATTAGTTGTTACTTATATACTACTTATTAAGTTGATATAATATGTGTCAAAAAAAAAATGCTTTTGGTTTTGCATAAATATACGGATTTAGTAGGATAAGGGATGGCACAAACAAGATTCCACACTCCCCCTCGTCGATTAGTTTGATGGTATAAGAAAGGATGTGTGGAAAAAATTGCCTTAATCAAGTGCTCCACCCCACCTTGCTATGCAAATTACTTTGGTGATGCCAAATGAGATTAACATGTGCTATCCCAGCTCGTGTGGCCACAGATAGAGAGAGAAATAATGTTCAAGGGGCGCTAATGGTCAAAACAGTCGATGCGCCCCCCCCCCCAAATAGTGGCAATAATTCAAACCGTTTTATTCCGCCAACATGCCAGATAAGCGAAAAGCGTGGGCACACAGCAAAGGCATGTTGGTGTAATTCAAAAAACAATTAGGCGCTCAGCCGTTTTCTCAAGCGGCTACTACTGTACTGATCTCGGCACTCCACGACACAAATAATTTATTAATTATGCTCCAAATTAATACCAAACAGTATAAGCGTTAATCGACACAGGCGCTTCGCGTTCCCGCATAGATGGCAGTCATGTCAATTCGAGGCCCAAAAAATCTAATATCATCCTGAAATCAATTACAAATTAGATTATTCCCAACTATGGTCTATGAAACGTTCAATTCTCGATAGATGAAAATACAGAAATTCAGGGTAAATTTATAGTTTCACAATTAAAAAATGAATTTGAAGTGATCATTGGGAGAGACCTAACAAAATATCAAGCAATCGTCAACTTTAAAAATCAGAATATTGCCAAAAAGCGGAAACCATTGCACAAATTATTGTTAACAATATATTTACCAGATACGGGACGCCTAAATATCTTCTTACAGATCTGGGTACCAACTTTATATCCACATGTATACTCCAAATGTGTGAGCTACTAAAAATTAAAAAAGTATGCACACCGCCATATCATGTGGCGTCTAATGGTCATCTAGAACGAGTGCATAGAGACACTGCCAACATTTATCACAGTATGTACAAACTGATAAAAATTGGCACAAATATCTACCACTAGTCAAAGCGGCCCCAATTCCACCAAAAACCTTTCCACAAATTATACCCCCCCCCCAGAAATTGTGTTTGAAACGAAAAATTCAGTTCCCTGGCTTCTGAATTCTCGTAGAAAACTCTGAAAATGTTAATCTCATACAAACTGTCTCACGGCAAAATATAACAAGTTAGGAAACAGGTCAAATTAAATAATGAAAAAGCCAAGTTAATAAGGGAAAAATATTACAACGAAAATGTTTCAAAAGAAAAACTAAACGTAGGTGATCACGTTTATCTAAAAGCATTCAAATCCACGGGGAAATTCATGGAAAAATATCATGGCCCTTACCAAATTTATTAAGTTGGTCCTAACCACACAGCTTCCATAACCCCAAAATAACAATGAGAAAAAATTGGTAAACCTCAGCAAGCTGAAATAGGCCCACATTAGAGGTACATCAAAATCGCACGCCATGAATCTACGGCCAAGGAAAAGACAAAAATTTCTAAAAACCACATTTCTCAAAAAAGAATAAAATTTTTAATAAATTTCCTGGTGTTGGGAGGAGAAAATTTCATTCTAGATTTTCTAGTCCAGGGAAAATTTTCAAAATTCAAAATTTCAAACAAAAATTTATCCCTCATGTGCAAGCATAATATAATTTTTTTCTTATAAATACTAATCCAATAAACATTTATGCATTTCAGGTCGTACAACGATTTCAACAAATTATTTAAACATTTTAATCATTCAATTTTATTTACAGATCGCGAAGAGATATCTTCAAACATTTTTATAAATAATACATACATTTTATAATAATTCATATTATTTGTTATTTTCAACTATCTATTTTTCCCCAGATGACGATGGAAATTCCTTACAATTCTAATTTATTGTATTTTCCCAAATCTTTCTCTTAATGTTCCAAGTCAAATTCTTTCATGTATAGGACAATTCATTTTACTGTTCCTTTAACACATGTTTCAGAATTCAAAGGCGGTAAAAATACAATCAATTTAACAATTTATAAGAAATTTTAGGTCAAAAAGCAGAACAATGTGGACACTTTCACTGTACAGATGTTTTTCCCATACACGAGAACAATCAACTTCAAGACAGCTGCCAGACCTGCCAGACAAAGAAATTAAGCTAACGACCCCACAGACAAGCCGAGTTGTTCAACAAATGACCTTTCCAATCCTTTACTGGAAGTGATTGGCAGATAAAGGATTACTAGGCAGGTAGCAGATTGGGTAAAAAACTTCAGTATTATTAATCTTTAGTATTAGCATTCTCTTTATCTGTTAGCCATAGAAATTGCAAATAATCAATTTATTTTGCGACTTATGTTTTGTGCAACCCAAATGAATGGAATCAAATGAATTCTTTAGTATATTATACTAATGTATTTCTTTTCTTTCTCACGGTCTTTTAGTAACATCGGAATTAGCTACGAAGGAAATATCAAACAATTAATTAATTAACCGACGATACTATGAAAATACTTCGAAAATTTAAATTATTTATGTGCACCATCAACGATATCTGTTATCACACTTGAGCTCATTTCCAGAACCTTTGCGATCGCTCCTTTCCCACCAAATTGCGCAAAAAGTCCTTATCCCTGCACGCCTATATTCCTGCTCACTTAGTTCTAGATTTAAATTTTAATCATTTTAAGCATTTATGTAGATGGTATACGAAGTTTAAAGAAAATCATTAAAGTCATTTTCAGAAAAATCGCGAAAAACAAAAAAATTCAGTCAAGTAGTAGTTCCAGTAGGAAGCAGGCTCGTAAGAAGTAAAAATCTGAGGGCAGTACTGCTGGACTAGAACCAGGGACCTCCGCGTTCCTAAGTCCAGCGCGCTACCACTGAGCTAATTCCTACCTTCCAGCGATTTTTGGTTTTTGAGTTGTTTTTTTTTTACATATATAACAAGATGGTGAGATATGTTTGTCGCATCCAGGGGACCGCACAGCATAAATTTAAGGTAAAATTCTCAATTCAGAAAGTTGACAATGATCGCAATACTCTCTCTTTGTAAAGCCTCATCAACATTCATGTTGGCCGCCCTGAATCCTTTATTTCTAGGACCATATCAGGACTATTATATTTTGGAAACCAACTCCGCGGGCAGTACGCAGATCAAGGACATCTAGCCTTTCGATTCACATGGAGCACGCGAATCTTCAGCAGCTGTACACTAATTGACCTACTATTTGAAGGGGACATAATATGTATAGAAACACTCTACACAGTCTAGAGATTAATATAACATCAGACTTATGTGGAAGGCTTTTCAAGTCCATGGAACTTCTTTGGTTAAAACGGTCATGTTTTCATTATAAGCTCCATTATTTCGAAAATTTAACACGACCCAAATTCTTCCGCTTAATAGGAGTAACAGAAGGAATAAAATACAGACTTTTGACTCATCCTGTTATGGAAGTTACATGACAATAGCTTACCTGAGGTACATCAATGGGACGGCATTGTAACGTTCATGGTAGACAACAATTCCAGGTATTATTATCGACAGAATACCTACCACACCTAATAGTAATAGGCCAGCTTTTCTAGATTTGTATAGTGCGTAACCTAGGATACAACATAATGCATACAATTGTAAGTCGCTTGCCATGTACCAAGATGGGATGAGGCACTGAAATCATAAGAAACTTTGGTTACTGGAGTTGCAACAAACATTGTAGGAATTGCAAAACACTAAGGGTTCTTCAGGGTTAAGTTCGCTTCCGAAAGTTTGTAATAAACCCGACGTAGTTATCTGTGTAAGGTTATAGACCAATATTAGTAAGTGTGGTTTGGTTTGATAAAGTAACCCTTCACACAGTTTCACGTGATTGGCTGTGGGATGACTATGTGGAAAAACACCACATGTTCTAATAGAGACTCACTAAGGAGGCACGCCAAGACAAGACACAAGTCTCATATGGTCGAGCGTTATCTTTGCTGGAGCAAAACTTTGTTTGCGATTGACCGTACCTGGAGATAACACTGGGCCGCAATTTTTGAGTACACTATCTAGTAGCTAGTTAGAAAGTTAAAAATATAAATGTTCAAATAGGCATTACTTTAGTGATATATACTCGTATTTGCGTGACGTTTTTCCGTAACAATTTCACCACTAATCAGCCAAAAAGATCTTTCAGGTCCAAAAATTCATATAAGAAAGCGCTACCTGAGAGTATAACAAATTAGTTTATAAAAAATTCTTGCCACTTAGCGGACACGACTTTACTTTGAGCTCCTATAGCTGTCAGTTTAAGTTTCAGTTTTTTAAGGGGGGCCTGATGCGAAAAAAACACGAACTCATGTAGGGGGGAGCCCCCATGAAACTTATTCCTCCCGACTCACTTAGTAAATGGTCAAAAAGCAGGGAAAGTGTCCTACATTTCCCCACCACCTCCTTAACGAGCCCTACATTGAACCCTTAAGGCCATTAAGGTCCTGGATAAGCAGGGTTAAGCTCATGGGAGTCCT
Source organism: Triatoma infestans (assembly GCA_011037195.1). NCBI lineage: Eukaryota > Metazoa > Arthropoda > Insecta > Hemiptera > Reduviidae > Triatoma > Triatoma infestans. Next base: position 12,256 of record JAAEAF010008774.1, on the reverse strand, counting down.
CTTGGTGAATATTTTCGCCACTAGGTGGCTTTTCCTTACAGTCTACAATGTCACCTCCCCTTTATTTTTTACTCAGACTGATTCACGCCACCGATCTTTTCCGTCCATATTTGGCCAGACAACTCAGATTGCTTGCAGTCTATGGTGTGAAGCAATCCGGACTGCCTCCACCTCGTCTCTGACTCTTCTAGATGCGCTTAGATCGCTTATATCCTTCAGAACATTTCTAGCTTCATGAAGGTGAAAACTCCAGACCAATCAGTTCAATCAATGTGATCCTAAAGAAGACTTTTACAATATATCGGCGAAACCATTCACTTCAAAACCTCTCTGATGTTTTGCATTACATTGGCGGAATTCTGAAACATGCTATAAAATAGATTTACGTGTTTGTCCTTATATATGTAGTTGTTGATTAATAATATATTTGTCCACCAGTACTCATTACATGAAGATTTCCATAAGACCCCACGGCCGATGGGCCCTGAGTCCATTTGGGGTGCAATGTACACTAAGAAACCCATCACGAATGCATAAGTTGGGACAAACCTGGAAAAAAAAATCGGTGTAAGAATTATAAAATTGTCCTTTTAGGCTTCCACGGTCATTGTTATGATCAGTTTTCGAGGACTGACAAGAATCATGGCAGTACAGGGTTTAGGCCATCTTGGCTGTAGGTAGTCGACGAGGCTTAATTTGTTCTTCTATGGTTGGCTGGCGGGCGACGACGTCTAAGTCTCCCATTTCACAGCCTTCCTGTGGCAAAGTTGTAGCCTCGTTTTGCTGGAGGATACGGGTAAAAGATAAACTGCCCTCTTTCCACTCACACTTGAACAACATATATCCAAATATAATGTTCACCATAGAGATTGAGAAGAATAAAAAGCATCCCTTCTTGGATGTACTTGTTCAGATGCAACATTGGGACTTACGGTATATACTGGAAAAACTCCCGGAATTTGAAGGGAATGTTTGGGGGAGTTGGAGATTAAGGATATTTTCTTTTTTGTGGCGTGATAAGAGCCAAATTGGTTTAGGTCCCGCGGCTTCGGATTTATATAATATTTACCACTAATTTAGAACTCAGGCATGGCTTATTCGACCATTTAGTGCTTCCCGACTATCAGAGAATATCCTCACCTCTTTACCTTCCCCTGCCATTCTTCCACCTTGCAGCTACCAACTAGATAACCTTCCTCTCGATCTGGATGAAAATCCGAACCCGGCCAGAACCAACGATAAAAAAATAATCATACTATGATAAATAAAATCACAGCATGTTAACTACCCATCATTGCGATCATTGCAATCACGTAATACAGTTAAATTGGTTAGTACTTACCGGATCCAACGTCTGATCACCAATTTGTAAACGTTCACTGGGCGTTGTTTGTCGATGTCTTTAACTATTTTATAATAGGTTAGAAATCCAGTGATTACAAAAAATGTATTCACAACAACTGGGCCATTTGTCTTATATGTGTGGATCAAATCGCCAACTACCTGAAAAAATTTCTAAACTATTATAGGGTTAAATAGTACATTATGAGCAATGGGGCGGAGCCTCGCCCAGCTAGCATAATTATAATGCCCTGCATAGATAATAAAACAACATCTGGTATAAAATGCAACACTCACACGACTTTCTCTTACCCCTGTTATTACAATCTATTCTATATCTATAAAATAGCTATTTTGTGTCAAGTTTTTGATCACGATTTATGATCCCGAATAACGGTCCGTTTTTGTGAAATGCGTTAACATTGCAAATTCGGCCGCGTGGATATTCAAGCGGTTTCATCATTTGACACATAATTTTTTTGAGAAGTTTTATACGTTTCGAAGTCTTCAATAGTTCTTTACGCTGAAACTAAAATTGTTTCTGCTACTCTGGATAACACTTGTTGTGATGAGCTCAGTTATGTGTGTAAATAATAAGAAAAATAATAAGTCTCCAGAACCGTGTGATCACAGAATATTTTAAAAATGACCCCACCCCACCCGTATTTTTTTAGAATTTTTTATCCAGTTTTCCCCAGCCACCTTCTTTAATGCATGGACAAAAAGATATTTTATTACCCAACATTCCGATAAGAGAGCACCACCTAAAAGTAAAACACATTGTTTCCAAAACTTCTCACCAGAGGGTGCCTCTTACAGACAGGTCTTTACTTTTGAGCTCGTATAAGAGCCCAGTTCTAGTGATACAAGAAGAAATTTCTGGTTTTTAAACGGGTCCGAAAGCAAAAAAAAAACCTTTATGGGAGCATTAAGTTGCCTTAAGTTTCCTCCAAACTCACATTGTGAATGGACAAAATATAATACTGCAGCGGCCACAGGGCGCAGTGCCCTAGATATCCCCCACCACCACCTTTGGTGAATTTTTCTGAAGTTTTTCAGTGACGATTTTTACTTTTAAACCCCTAGCCCATAATACTTGTTCAACATCAAAAAGCAGGGAAAATGTAAACAAAATACTCGAACTTACTAGCTCATTTTCCCGCTGATTCACCAGAGGCGAGAACATGGAGAAAATCATCCTATGGCCCAGGATGATTAGAAACAAAGATAAAACTTTCATACCAGAAATCGCTCTGAATTCTTCAGACCTTTCCGGTTTGATCAATGTCTCCATATTTTTCACCATGGAAAATTTAAAATACCATTTCCCTAGAAAAGAAAGAAAAATATCGTAATTATAAAAAAAATAAAACAATTTCGTAGCATAGTTTTAGGGTCAGGTAGCTATCTAAATACTGGTAGCTATATAAATACGGCTGCAAAGCAGGTCCCAGGTAGTACTGGTGGACTGTTCACCATAACTCCCACAGAATCTATTATAGTTTGGAAACCAACTCCCCGGGCAGTACGCTGATCAAGGACATCTTCCTCTCCGATTTCACATAGAGCACGCGTACCTTCAGCAGCTGTACAGTAATGAACTGACTATATGGAAGGGACATAATATGTATAGAATCACTCTACACAGACTGGAGATTAATATAATATCGTGCTGTTAAGATCAGACCTATGTGGATAGGTTTTCAAGTCCATGGAACTTCGTTAGTTACAAATTTCCTTAAGAAGCCTTGCCATTTCTGAGGTCAGTGGGTTCAGGTTATGTTCCAATTTAAAGAAAAGGACTTACTTCTGTCGACAGTAATACAGTCTCCATGCCACAGATCGTACAGTGTTACCAAGACAACAGCTATAATCAGTCCAACAGTGAAGAGCCTAAAATGAAATAGTTCAATTGAATTCAAACAAAAATACACACACACACACACACACAACTTTCCCTTACACTAATTAATACAATTTAATTAAGAGATTTTCTTTAAAACTGCAACGTTTACAATGTTTAGTAACGAATGGCCATAAAAATAGTAATAGGGATTTTACTTGTATACCTGAGCGGCTTTATGTGGAGCTCTCTATGGCAAAACCAACAAGATTGTGCAAATTTAAATTAAAACAAACTGGCAGATCACAATCAATCAACAGTAACGAATAACCAAGTTTAAGCTCCTTGCGACTTTTCATTTTGAAATATTTATTAAAAATCCACCCAACCACACAATAAAACACACACACACACACACACACACACACACACATATATATATATATATATATATATACCATTCACGGTAAACATTTATACTTTATTCCTAGTGAGAGGAAGTATTGCGATCGTTCCAGATTTTCTTTCGAAATTGAGTTTTGGGGGTCACCTGAAAATGAAAAAAAAACTTCTGGCGAATGGTCCGTGTATGTACTAGTGTACTAATAGATTATCTCAAAAATAACGAAAAGTTTCAGGAAACTCAAAATATTCCATTTAAACACTACCACCGCATCAAGATACCAAGAGTTCAGGCAAAATCCAACAACGGAAACCTAACACCGCTTAACGATACCTATCACTTTTATTTGAAGCATTTTCCCGGAAAAATTGATTTTTGGGGCATTTTGTGGGCATATTAGTGTTGTGCTTTCCTCTAAGTACCACATCAATATAATATATGTCTTACCAGTGGATTTTATTCTTTATAGATCCCCATTTACTCCGGATTCTGGAGGAAAAGTACTGGAGACCTTATTACGAGCTCACGAGGATTACTTTTAAAAGGAAGGAGGAGAGAAGTCGAGTCCAGCCTGGTACTTCCGGGATGGAGAGTGGAGGGAAGTAGCCCTGCTCGTGTTCTGTGTTTACCAATACAATACACACCGGATTAGGGAAGTTGCGGCGGAGATGGCCAAGGTCATAAGGGCAACCCTTGTTGGTAGGTTTAATACAGGAGCCCTATACCATCCGAGGGGGTGTTGCAGGATGGGGCGGTATGGGGTTGGGAATATTTCATGATTGTGGAGTAGATAGGCCCAGGACCTGTGTCCTGGTGTCAAAAAATATGGAGTGTTACATGTTAAGGGAATTTTGTTCTAGAGACTTGACGGGAGTATCGATCAGACAAGAGAGGTGACAGGCAGGCTGGTTCTGTCATGGCCTTCCTACCTTACGATTCGGTAGAGCCACCACCAGGCCGGGCAGTACAGCGCTTTTGGAGTGGTGTGAGAGGGAGAATCTTCCTCTGCTGGTCGGATTTGATGCCAACTCGCATAATACTTTGGGGGGAAGCAGCGATACCAACTGGCGGAGTTTTTGGTGAGTAGAAACCTTTTTCCTTTAAATAGAGGTAAGAAACTTATGTTATTAGGGATAGGGAAGAAGTGATAGATATTACTGCGGCCTCCAGGCTGGGCGACAGTCTGGGAGGTTAGGATAATTGGACGTTGTCCGATCACAGAGGTATTAGAATCACCCTGCTTCTCGAGATGGGTGAGGTGAAGAACTTTCGGAATCCGAGAAGAACTGACTGGGGAAGATTCACCTCGGTCCTGAGAAACGATAGGTTAAGTCCGGGTAGTCCGTAAGGTTGAGGGAGAGAACCTGGATCAGAGAGTGGATCGAATCACTAGCTCGATTGTTCGCGCTTATGAGAAGGTCCGGTGGTGGACCGCTCCCTTAACTGCCTTAAATAGGCACATGAGGCGGCTAAGGAGGGAGGCAGGGGAAGTAATGTGGAGGAGGACTAGGAAAGGTTTATTCAGACTAAGCACGAATACAAGAAGGAGATTCGGAGAAGGAAGAGGGACTCTTGGAGGACTTTCTGTGAAACCCTAGAGAGGGAGCAAGAGGTCAACCGGGTCTGCAGGTTCTTGGGTAAGAGTGGAGAGAAACGGACAGCATAAGAAAGCCGGATGGACAGATCACCTATAACCATGATGAGGTCTTACGGGTGATGCTGGATAGACACTTACCAGATAACGAGGAGTATGTTGGAAAGAGCACCGGTCTCTTATCCAACGTACAGGGAGAAGATGCACGGGGTAAGGAGTTGGCCAGCAGAGTGGTTACTTTGCGGAGGGCGAGCTGGATATTCGCTATTTTTAGTTAATTTAAGTCGCCGGGTATGGATGGTCTGTACCCGGTGCTGATTCAGGGAAGTTGGAACATGTTTGTCAGCACATGGTTAGGAATAATGAGGGATAGCCTAAGGTCGGGCTATATCCCTCGGGCTTGGAGAGTTAGTAGGGTCGCGTTCATTGATGCGTTCATAGGAAGTTGGACTATTTAGACCCTAAGGCTTACAGGCCAATCAGCCTTGCGTCCTTCATGTTGAGGGGTCTAGAGAAGCTAGTGGATCTGTTCTTAATGGAAGACTGAAAGGTACCTGTCATGGGAGCCAGCATGCTTATTTGGCAGGAAGATCAACTGAGACTGCACTCCATAATTTGGTAGAGAGAATTGAATTCAATGTCAAAAGAGTACGCGATAGGATGCTTCTTCGACATTGAGGGGATGTTCGACAGCGTGGCTCATTAAAATAAGGGTGCTATTGGAGAAGACGGGAGTGGATGGGACCCTAGTTAGATGTATATTTAACCTCCTGATCTCGAGAATCGCTTCTTCTCGGTTGGGAGTTGTAGAGAGAATGGTGAAAGTAGTAGGGGTTTTCCTCAAGGAGGGAGCTTGTCTCGACACCTATGGTGTCTCATCGTTGATGAGCTCCTCTGGGAAATGAATCGTAGGGGATTCTATTTGCAGATGTACTCTGATGATGGGGTGATCTTTATCACAAGGAAGCATCTGAGTGTGGTGAGCGACTTGATGCAGTCGGCGTTGTCTTTCGTGGAGCAGTGGTGCGGGAACTATTCCGTTATCCCGGACAAAAGCTCTATAGTTCTATTCACTAGGAGAGGAATCTGGAAGGGCTTAGGAGACCTAGGCTCTTGTTAGAAAAAAGTAGGTCAGCGACATCTCTGGACGAGATGGAGGAACTACCCACCTAATTTTGTATAATAATTAAAAGTTGAATTAAATCACTCTTTTAAAAAACCATATGGTTACTTTCAAGATCATTTTTACACAGAGAGACGAGACAGGAAAGGTTGTGTTTATAAGTTTAGTTTAATTTGGACTTTTTGGACAATAATAATTAAACCCGCAGGGGTAAGTTATTTTTTTCCTATTAATTACTCCTTAGCAGTTGTTTAATCTAATGATAATGCTCATAATAATAATATGTAAAGTCATTCTTCATCTACTTTGATGCACATGAGTGTATATTTATTGAATTCTATTTGAATTAACCAATATATGTTTGAACAAGTTTTTTTTATTGTGAGAGTTAAAGAAAACAAACATTTTTTTTTGCTGCTTATCCTACCCCACCGATAGGGGGAGGTCTTCACTGAGTTGTCGGAGCAGCCACAGTGCTTTACTATAGACGTAACATTGGCGCCCAAACGTGGAGCTATATGAAAATGGAGACAGGTAAGCTACTTAAAGATGAAATCATATATGAACTTACAATTAGAGGCTACCAGCAGACGGCGATATAGGCCAACTCAAGAAAAGTTTAGCAAAGGCGCTTCTTGAACGCATAGAACCAATTCTGGAGGTGGTAGGATCCTTCAGCAGAGAAGAAGAACAGCTCACATGCGAAGGAAAGTACACTGCCGTAGCGGAGAGGATTGAGAACCTAGACGCGAACCTAGAGGAGTTCAGGAGGTTAGACACGAGGCTGGTCCATCTCCTATGGAGGGTACAGAGATTACCCACCGCCGACCAGACATTAATAGCGCGCCTCAGCGACAAGATGGCAATGCTACGAAGCGAGCCTTGGGATAAGAGACCCCCAATTCCTACCTCTGGACATCATTTTGGAGGGAAGGCTGTCAACGGACCTGAAGAAGAAATACAATGAGATTCGAAATCCTACCCGCCATACGCTCTACAGCCTCAGCGAGGGCCGGCCGTCTACAATGGGGGTTAACATTTTCAGGTGATGGAGAGGGACTATCTCAGGCAGTGGAGGAGAAAAGAATTGCCCGGGGTATCACGAAGGCGCAGCTTTTCCAAGTGACCGGCGACCTCTTCATTGGGTCAGCGCGCCTCTGGTTGAGAGCCAATAAGGAACGTCTCGCCGACTGAGAGGGACTGGTGCGAAGACTGAAGCAGGTGTTTCGGGACCCGGACTATGATTTCTAACTGAAGGAAGAGATTCGGAGCAGGACACAGGGCGCTGGAGAACCTACTGCCGTCTACATCGCGAAGATGAAGGTGCTGCTAAGGAGATTATCATGCCCCTTATCGGAAGAGCAGGCGCTGAAACTCATAGAGAGAAATCTGAGACGAGAGTATCTCTCCATTTTAGACCAAATTAGATACTCGACTCTCGAGGAGCTGGAGAGGGCCATAGGAGTACTGGTGTTGGGGAAGACGCTGGCCGCAATGTTCAAGGAACTACCGACCAAAAGATTGCTGGACCCGGAAGGCGGGTACGCACGTGAGAAGAAAGCACTTCCCCGGGTAGCCATGACTTATGTTGTTGTTGCATGGGGCTAAACCAGATGCAAGGACCGAGAAGGAAGAGAAGACCAGCCAGAAGCCATGTCGAGCCATCTGCTAAAACTGCCGGACGGATGGCCGCTGATTTCGTACTTGCTCTGAAAATATTCTTCATGAAGTGTGGGAAGCAAGGCGTCAAAGTCTTTCAGTGTGAGATCTGTCGAGCAAAACCCCGCGCAGCAAACGGCGCCGCAGCCCGGGAATAAAAGGAACTGAAAATCAGGCTGGTGCCACAAAGGGACCCAGGAGAGCTGGTCACACTGGGTGGCTCAGCAGGAAAAAGAAGCGGCGGCTTGCGTGGCAGCCATTACAGCCTTGGAAAAGAAGGATGGATATTCCCGACCATACTTACAGGTGGAGGTGTTAGGCGTACCATTGCTTGGTTTATTGGACTCTGGAGCCTCCAGGACCCTAACTAGGGGGCAGTACTTGGAATGACTACATTCCCATGGTCTTCGTTCTAACAGGACACCGGAGCCGAAGGTAATGGCACCTAATGGGTCTGAGTGCCATGTAGGAGGCGAAGTGGTTGTTCCATTCATCTTACCATTTCCCCGAATGGGTCATGGCCAGTCTGGAAGTCAACAGACTTCAGGCCGCCGGCCTAACAATAAACAAGGAAAAGTGCCAAATCACCAGGGATGAGCTATGTTACCTGGAATACGTTGTGGATAGACACGGGCTTAGAGTAGACCCAGGGAAGGTGAAGAGCATTCTCGCATACCCTTGCCTTGCCAACTGTAGACGCTCCGATAGAAGTCGAGGATGATACACACGACCGTTGGTACCGGTCGATGCTGGGGAAGGTTAGAGACCCCAGGAGTTTACCAACTGGAGGATTGTATCGGACACCCTCCAACGTAAGGCCCCAAACAAGAACTCTATCCAGGACGGAAACACGTGGAAGATGGTGGTTCCTCAGGCGGGAAGAGAAATCGTTCTGAAGGAATGTCATGACGACCCAAAAGCAGGACACTTCGGCATCTTCAATACCATGAAGAGAATGACGCGGCTGTACTACTGGCCACGAATGGTTTGGGATGTCGCTAAATATGTCAACAACCGCTCCATCTGCACTCCCTCAAACCGGAGCAGAAATCCCAGCTGGATTCTCGGGCCAAGCAGCAATTCCTATACTATAGACGTAACACTCTTCGGTAAGGAACTGCACCTTTGCAGTAAGGTCATATATCTGGGGGTCCCCATCAACAACAAGATGAATTGGCGGGCTCATATTGAGTACGTTTGCGAGAAGGGGCAGAAAGATTTTTGGCAATGGAGATAACCCCGCTTCAGTATGTGGTTGAGGGTTATCTCAGAATGAGGTGTAAGGGAGAATGGGTGAGAACCTTCCGGGGGGATCACACTAGGATCGAGGATGAGACTTGGCGAGTCAACCAATTTCTGCTCTCTAAAATTGATGAAAAGAGCAAGAAATGGGGATTTGACAGGGAAAACGAGATTAGCATTGGTAGTCTAGGGGACAACACGCTTACGAGGCTAACGGAGGCGGGTAATGGCATTATTCGGTGCTACTCAGATGGCTCTAGGCAGGAGGGAACCGGCCTCTCAGGAGCGGGAGCATGGTTGCAGGAGTTGGAAAGGGGGAGTTCGGTGGCCTTGGGTGGTATGGCCACTGTCATTCAGTCCGAGGTTGTGGGTATCATAAAATGTTGCTGCTTTGCGGGGGAGTGGCAGGGAGGGATTAAAGAGGTGCGGATATTATCTGACAGTCAGGCCGCATTGAGAGCTTTGAGCAAGCCATGTTGGAGTTCAAAATTAGTGGGAGAATGTAGGCTTAACGCCTTAACTCGGAGGGGTAAGGTGCGACTCTATTGGGTACCCGGACATGCTGGAATAGAGGGCAATGAGAGGGCGGATCAGCTGGCTAGAGAGGGATCATCATTTACCTTTTTGTGGTCCCGAACCAGCCCTTGCCAGAGGAAAACCAGCCCTTGTCCTTGCAAAGAGGTTCTGTGACAAACAGATTAGATTCTGGGTGATGAGAGTCTTGGAGAAATGCTGGGAGGACACGCAGGAGTGCTTTCAGGCTAAAAGATTTATAAAAGGAATCAGGCAGGGGGTTTCGGATTAACTCCAGATTTATCCATATGATGATTTAAATATAGACATCTCCAAGAATCATTTTACTATCCTATATTATATGTATCAACATTTTCAACATAGCTACTATGGAAAGCCATGCGACCTATTTGGAGTAAAGATCAATTTAAAAATGATGCACCAATTATTGTAATCGACTGTTCTCGTCAATCGAAAGCAATTAAATCATCATCAGTTGACATCAGAATAGAGCTGGAAACAGCAGAAGCATTTAAAGCTAATACTACAGCTTACGCTCTAATTCTCCATGATGCATTTATGGAATATAATCCTCTCTCAGGTTTGGTCAGAAGACTATAAAACCTCAAAAACACACACCCAGGTAGGGGAGGTTTATTGATCGCAGATCAATGCGTGTTCATCACTATCATTGTGCGGCTGCAAGCATAGATATTCAAGGCTATAAAAGCTATGAACACGCATTCATATTGATGTTGCCGATTCAGAGACGCTTTGGATTTTTAAATCTCCTCCTTATGGAAATCCACACTCAGGACCAAACAGATGGGCGTATAGAAATCGCATGGGAAGTTGGTGATATTGAGTATGTCGAACTTTATAATATTTTGAAGAAATTCACCGAAGATTATCAATATCTGTATGCGAAAGGTGAAGAAAAATGGAAATTTTCGGGTAACATAATTGATAAAACCATTTATAATCTAGAAGATTTTGGATGCCCTAGCCTCAGATATCTCTGCACATATCATTACACACAGGCCCTAAACAGTAATTTTCATTCAGACACTAGATATAACTGCTTCTGCCCAGTTTTGTAAAATGCTATTTATCTTGGATGCTGCAAAATGCTTCTAAAGTGGACTTAACAAATGCTTCCGTTAGAGAGAATACCTTCAACCATTGGAAATTGAAGCCAAGTGCTGCACTATTAGCATTCAACCGTTCTGTCAATGTGCATAAGAATTGTGCTAAATGTGTTTATTGTGGTGTAGAACTTAATTCTGAAGTGAATGATTGTGTTTGTAAAATACGATCTCGTACATAGATTGTATAAACCTGATTGTATTTGGTTTCAGATTCATGGTATTCAATAATAATTATTTTTCAAAATCTTTTTTTCTATCACCCCAATACATTGAAAAAAGGAATTACGCAATATATAGATTACATAATATGATTATACAATACAAAGATTACATAATATGATTACACAATACAAAGATTACATAATATGATTGCACAATATAAAGATTACATAATAAGATTACACAATATATACAGATTATTATAATGTCCACTGGCTTTTGTATTTATAGAATCAGCCATTATGATTCCAGATTACTCAATATTATAATGTCCAATGGCTTTTGTATTTATAGAATCAGCCATTATGACCCTTTTTGTGTCCAAAGGACATCAACTGATTTTATTTTGTTCAATTGTTAAATTATGCCGCACACTTCTGAACATAATCATTGAATGGCTTAATGTTTCATTGCTCAATCAGCATGCGACTTAATCGTCAAAAGTGATTCATTTTTTTTAACACATATTTTTTCACACCTTTAGCCTTTTTCACCATTTATTCACAACCCACTCGTAAAGCGTACATTTTCGGTCGGAGTCCGACAAATTCTGTCACTATACGCCCGCCAGCCTCATCTTTAAATTTACCCAACCAACACTGTTTTACTGTTCATGAGGTCGGTAATGGGTAGTCGGACAAACCAAAGAATCTTGCATATGTAACATATCGGCAAACAAATTGTCCGTTTTCATTAGATATATAAATGAATCAGTATCCATGTAACATAGTTGGAGTCTATCCGAGCCATAGTAGGGAAGCATTACATCGTAATGATACCAATACATATTATATTTCGATAGATCAAGCATTGATAAGCCGATGTATGTCGCTTTGTCAAACAATATACTGGTTTTTGCTAGAAGTATGGCTGCTAATGACACATCATAGATGGTATTATCTAAACAATTAGGACGAGCGATCAATTTCTCCAATTTTTTACAATCTGTCACCAGTTTAACGGAAATTCTACGGCTTACATTTTCCATCGTCTTTCCAAAGACTGAATTATTGAACAACTTGAATAGATCCTTTTCAAATTCGTTTGCCGCCTGCTTCCGCAATTCTGTATTAAGCTGTATGTATGGTGCTAACCAAGCTGACTGTTTGAACTCTAGTACTCTATTGTAGTAGTTGGAGACCGTGTGCTATAGCTTGTTTAACACCATATA
>JAAEAF010008773.1:0-21439 GCA_011037195.1 Triatoma infestans | reverse complement strand
CAAGTTTCAACTTTCTACGGTTTTTCGTTTTTGAGCTATGCGGTTCACATACATACATATATACACACACACACACACCATTTGCTAAAAACCACTTTTTTGGACTCAGGGGACCTCAAAACCGATATTTCCGGTAAAAACTCAATATCGAAAATTTGACACGATTACAATACTTCCTCTTACTAGGAGTAAGAGAAAGTAAAAAAAAAAGTGAAGAATAATGCCCTTAATTTCACTTTAATTTTTCACACCGTAGTCGAGATATTCAATCATAAAGATTAAATTTTCGTGGTTTTTTTTTCCTATTTCTTTGTTTCATAAACTAAAATTAAAAGCGTTTTTTCTTATTAATTTCTAATAAATAATAGAGTTCAAGTGCTGACCAACAGTTAAAACCTATTTTAGAACCATAAGGGACTTAAAAAATCAGGTAAAACATCATTTAAACAATAGTCCAGTTTATTTACAAAAATCTATAAAAAAAAAAATATTTCCTATTTATTCAAAATGACCTCTTCGGCTTAACCGGCACAAGCGCAGTCGCTGTCTGACGGATGGAAGTTGCTAATCGTATCATGTCTGCCGGAATTGCTAAGCAGGTTTGGGTTAGGTCTTCTCTCACTGCTTGTGGAATTGTTGTTTCCTGACATAATTTTTTTCTTTGAGACATTCCTAAAGAAAAAATTCAAGACGGGTTAAATCTAGCAATCTGGCGAGGAGAAAGTGAATAAGATGTTCAGTAACCGCTGGATCGGGAGACAGGGACTGGAGGGCTGGCCTACCAGATCCCCAAATTTAACCCCTCTTGAAGTTTTTCTTTGGGTATACCACAAAGAAAAAAATTATATCAGGGAACTAACAACTCCAGAAGCACTTAGAGAAGACTTAATCCAAATCTGCTTAGCAATTCCGGCAGACATGATACGATTACCAACTTCATCTGTTGGACAGCGACTGCGCTTGTGCCGGCTAATCCGAGGAGGTCATTTTGAATATTTAGGAAATATTTCTTTTATAGATTTTTGTAAATAAACTGGAATATTGTTTTGTTTTAATGATGTTTTACGTGATTTTTAAGTCCCTTATAGTTTTAAAATAAGGTTTTAAGTGTTGTCAGCATTTGAACACTTTGAACACTTAGAAATTAATAAGAAAATCCACTTTTAATTTTTAGTTTTATTAAACAAAAAATCTAGGAAAAAACGTTGTAAATTTAATCTTTATGTTTGAAATATTGAAGTGAAATTAACGACATTTTTCTTCATTTTTTTATTTTTTTAGTAGTTTCCAATAAAGAAGTAAAAACGTGGAGGGGTCAAAAGGAAATCACAACTTTAAATCACCGATTTCAGGTGTAAGGCGGCAATAAAATCAAATAACATTAACACCATCATAAACTAGAGCGCAAATACTTCAACAAACGGTTATGTTCACCTTTTTTGATATCCTTTCTTCGTTTAAGAGTTAAAAAGTGGTCCGTTTACCATTGTACACCCTTGTATATATCATTTCTGTTTATCTTCCAAATATCCCAAATGAATTTATGGTATTATGTTGTTTAGTGGTTAATAAGAGGGGGGAGTAATGTACTGCGACCTTACGATCTATTATGCTATCAGTGCTACCAACAGTAAGAAGTGTAAGTTACTGTTTTTAGTAGTGATGAAGATGGCCTCAAGAGGCCGAAATGTCCGGTTTATCCGGTTTTTCTTAATACTAAAACCAAAAGAAATAATCACTAATTTGTGCTTAGTAATATTATTATTGTCCTCATTAATGCAAGGCACCAAAAAAAAAAAAAAAATCTGGTGTGAAACACTCACACAACTTTCTCTTACTCCAGTACTCAAAATTATAATTGACAAATTTTATAGTTAGTGTACCAAATTTAATGAAATTCGTCGAAAAGTGAAAACACTGTCCAGTAAAACTGTCCGGTTTACTAATTTCCTTGAAACTCGGAATTTGGGTCATATATTAATTTCTAGGTTATTTCAATTTGGATGACAGAATTGTATAATCAACTGTGATAGCATTTTAAAGAAAAACATAACCCCCCTCCCCAAAAGTCCCCTTAAATGAATTTATCAGGGGAAAAGTTTCAAATAAAAGTTGTAGCTCTTTATATGTATAGTTAACAACGCTGGTTTAAAGAAAATCGTTGGAGCCATTTTCGAGAAAATACCAGAAAACTGAAAATTATATTTCAGTAAAAACGCACTTCCGGTTATCTATTTTTTTTCAAACTCGGAATTTCAACAACATATTTAATTCTAATTAACATTATTTAGATGACAGAATTGTCTAATATACTGAAACAGCAGTTAAGATGAAAACCTAACCCCACCCCTCCCCCAGAAGTGCCCTTAAATGAATTTTCCTGGAGAAATGTTTCAAATAAAAGTTGTAGCTCTTTGTGTGTGTAGTTGATATAACAAATTTAAAGAAAATCTTCGGAGCCATTTTTGAGAAAATTGCAAAAACGTAAAAAAAACAACTAGTAAAGTGGTACTTCCGGTTGAGGAATATTGACACATAACGCACCGTCAGATCCCATGGTGATACCTAACGTAATATCAAGTTTGAACTTTCTACGATTTTTCGTTTTTGAGCTATGCTGTTCACAACAAACACACACACCCACACACACAACACACACAGACCATTCGCTAAAAACCACTTTTTTGGACTCAGGGGACCTCAAAACGGAATTTCCGGTGAAAACTCGATATCGAAAATTTGACACGATTACAATACTTCCTCTTACTAGGAGTAAGAGAAAGTAAAAAAGAAACAGTTAAGAATATTATGTCCAGCCTGATTTTCAAAAGTATGCCAATACCAGTTTTGAAAATATTTCTTGAATTTAAAAAATATGGCTAGAAGAGAAAAAAAAATATAATTGAAAAATTTCCGGACAAGAAGAGATGTTTAGGAAAATCTCATATCACTTTCTTAGTGATGATTATATATATATATATGGATTTTCTCTCAGTCTCTCTTCCTTTCTTTATGTGTGTAAGTAATCTTGAAGGCTATTATAACTAGAATATTAAAGCAGCTGTCATTGGTGTAATTTCCTGGGGTCAGGTCGCGTGATCTAAAGGACAAAGTTCCGTTGGTGACGTCAACAGGGATTGTTGCCAACAAGTGGGTGAGAGAGAGTGGTAGCCTACTGGCTTGCTTGCACACACACACACACAACACAGAGTAATCGGTTTGTCTGTCCCTCTTACTAAACCCTAACTAGTACCATTGCTGCTATAGAGAACCTTAGTGTCTTCCTACTGTCGTAGATGAAGGAGAGAACTTAGTCCTATTCCCCCAAGTTATATTCCCCCGTTCACCATCACTTTGTCATTTACAATAAACTGTCCTGATCCCTTAGCTTGGCATACACAATGCATCACTAGTTCAATTTCTCCCAAAGACTTAATGTTTATCCATTTGGATATATCCATTAATTATTGTTTAATGGATTAATGTTCAAAAAAAGGAAATTTGATTTGATATAACCATAATTATTTTTACAAATTTTTTTTCATAAAAAATATTTAGTTTTCTTTTAAAATTATTTAAATATTGGTAATGTACACTGATGAAATAGTATAGTAATTTGGAAGAAAATTGGTTAACCAGAAGTGCGGACTATACTAAATGGGTGTTGAGATTTTTTTAGATTTCTCTCTAAAACGGCTACAATGATTTCTCTCTTTCAACTTGACATCCTATCTAAAAATATATAAAGAAATGTTATAGCTATCATTTTTATTTGAAACATTTTTGAGGGAAAAAGATGATTTCGGGGGGTGTGAAGGATTCTGTGGAAGCAACAGAAAATTTCAAATCTTACCTAAAGAAGAGGATTAGCTCAGTGGTAGCGCGCTGGACTAGCAACGCGGAGATCACGGTTCGAATCCAGCCGTTCAAAATACCCTTAGATTTTCTCTTCCTAGCAGCCCCTACAGCTCACTGTCCGGTGATGGACAGTGTTGCCTGTAACGGGAGAACACTGTCCGGAGGCCGGCAGTACACTGAGAAGGCTCCGGGCGCAAATGACCACAGATGTTTGAGACGCCTTAAAATAAAAAAATATAAAAAAATTACCTGATCTTTATTCACGTTATTTTCATTGTTCTAGGACTACAATGTTTTTAGAGAAAATATGTTAATATCCTAATTATTGTATTAACTGCAATTGGAGGAAGTGTTCCGATTTATAAAAATGATGGCACCACGAAATGTACTAATTTCATCACGGCAATTTCTCTTTTGATTGTACCTGGGTATAAGTTCGAATCTTGGAAAAAAAAAAAACGGAAAAAGTTGGAAAACCAGTTAAAAGAAGAACACTAGGCACTTTCGCTCTCTAGAAGCACCCAAGACTAATATTTTCACATTGAAACAAATCTGTGAGAAGTCTATACCGTACGCTTAAGAGATTTATCTGTGTTTCATAGAATTGAAAAAGGCTTTCGACAGATAACAAAGGACCAAGTTATGGGTGTTTAGGCTTTATGTATGTAAGTAATCTTGGAGGCTATTATAACTACTAGAATGTTAAAGCAACTGCCATTGGTGTAATTCCCTAGGGTCAGGTTGCGTGATCTAAGAAACAAAGTTCCATTGGTGTCGTCAACAGAGATTGTTGCCAGCAAGTGGGTGAGAGAGCGGTAGCCTAAATTATCTTATGAAAGGCGACATAAAGAATCCCGCTTTATTTTATTCCCTCCTTGATGATGTAAATAAAGCAATGCAAGAGGTGAACTCGTCCTGTGCTCTTTGCGTGCTGTAATCAATTCAATTTTCTACGTTTGCGGACATTTCTTGTGTTGGTGGCGGATAGTGAAGAGAGGCTCCAAGAAAATTTGAATATAGAGAAATGCCTTTGAAACGGAACATGGTTATCAGCACCGGCAAAACCAAGTGCATGATGGTTTCAAGGATAGAGAAATGGATGCGGATATCAATAAAAAATGACACGGAGATTGATCAAATCCTGTTTCAAAGTACCTAGGGGTGATGATTAGTAAGAGTGGAAGGTTAAAGGAAGAAATTAATGTTAGAGTGGCCGCTGCAGGGAGGTTGTTCTCCGCTAACAATAGAAAGTTTCTCAGCAAGAGAGAGAAGTGGCTAAGGATGCAAAAAAATGGCAGTTGTACAGCTCCATTTTTGTGCCCGTACTTACCAACGGGGGCAAATCATGGTTCTTCAAAAAAGAATCTGATCGTAGTCGCCTGCAGGCTACAGTGATGAGGTTTCTCCGGAATGTTGAGGAAAAGACTATATCAGAAATACTACGATCAGAAACATACAACGCTCGTTCAATTAATTGAGAAAGTGCAGCTGAGGTGGTTTGGCCAGGAAAACAGGATGGAAGAAGATCGGTATTCTAGGAAGGCCTATAGAGGCTAGGATTTCTGGCAGGCAACCCCAAGGAAGAAGAAGGATAAGTAGTTGAATAATGGTGAAAAAGGGAACCAGCGGACGAGGAATAGGATGGGCAGATTCCAAAAAAACTGTCGCTATATACAGAAAGATGGCGTTCGTTTTGTAAAAACCTCTACAACTGCATGGTAGATAAGGTCCAAGACTAAGTAAGAGGTAACTGCAGTAAGAGAAAGTTGTGTGATTATTTTACACCCCATTTCCTTTAATCTTACTAATTGTACTATCATTTTTTGCTATCATTATAATTTAATCAAGCCCTACCTGTCAAGGGTACGTCCATCTGTATATACAAAGTAAAGTAAAGTAATACCTATTTTTTCAGGCAGGCTTAACATCCAACTGCCAAATTAAGTGTCGTGGACGAGAGCGGAAGCACCAACTTTACTATTAACATTTTTTAAACGAATATAAAATTTAGCTGTTATATATGGGACTCGAACTGGGAATCTCCCAGTTACAAGTCTGTGAACATAACCACTACACCAACAACACCCGTCCCTCCATCTCTAGTTATATTTACTCTCATTTTGTTAAAACAGTGCTTTCCGATCTTACATTCCGCCCGCATACAATTTGAGTTTTAAGACCACTGTTTTAAAGCAATTGAATAAAACTTTCCAAATTTAATGGAAATCTTTCAATTTTATATATATGTTTAATTTGCTGGCAGATAAAGTCGTGTGAATGTTTCACACCAGATTGCCTCACGCTTAATTTCAATATTTTTTTTAAAGTCTCTCAATTTCAAAAAAATTCTGCAAAATTTTAACAGACTGTAAGAATAAAATTTAAGAATAATTCTAAGCCTGTTCAAAAGTCTACAATTAATTACTCCATTAGATGGTTGGTTACCAGTCAACTGTCTCAACTGCAATAAAAAGAAAATAAAACATGCGGGTTGTTAAATGGATGACATCATTATGAATAAAAGCGTGAATAACATTAATTAATTGTTACATTAATACAAATTACACAAAAAAAAATGTAAGAAAGTCTGAACTGTTTTATGAAGAAATAAACAATAATTTTATTGTTTTTGTTTGGTCCTCTTTGTTTTTACACTTTGCTGCAAGAGTGCAGCACTAGTTTACTTCCTGTTACTTGTATTAAGAAAACGGAAGTACTGTGATCATGCCAAATTTTCGAAATAAGAGTTTTTACCGGAAATATATGTTTAGGATCTCCTGCATTTATTCTGTTTAAGGAGGGTTTACATGAGTGTCAATTTGATTGATTCAATTTGGTTGAAAGAATAAATCATTTCAATTGAATTGAAGTTTTTACTGTTTACACTGTTCAATGAAGTTGAAGCAATCAGCGAAAATAAAAAATGGCGCTAACTGAGAGACTTTGTGCGAATGTGAATATGTTTGCTTTCTAGACGCACTTTTTTTTTAAGCTCTAGACCTTATTTTGTGCTTGGTTTTCTTCCTTTTTTTTTTAAAAAAAAAAAATGGCTCTCATGAGACGTCCTTGTATAAATTTAGTATAATTGACGTGTATAATACTAGGTATTTTTTCCTTTTTGTAGACATTTTTATTACAATTTCTTTGATTTCTGACACAAACTTAACATGCTTTAGATACAAAAACTGTAAACAACAACCAAAGAACAAAAATAACCTATCTCACTGAAACCTATCAGAAAACAATTAATTCGCAGATCTACATCATTGACAGACTGTTTACACTGTTCAATCTGCTAGCTTCAATGGGTGTTTCCATCTAATTCATCAAAACAAAGTGTAGAACCAGTTTCATTTCAATCATCAATTTCATTGAAATTATATTTACACGGATCAGCTTCATTCATTCACCAAACTGAATCAATCAAATTGACTCGTGTAAAAAACAGCCTTTAGATACTACCACACCATACATCAGACATGAAGATTTCGGGCAAAATCCATCAACCGGACGAGCAGGCTTTACTGAATTTTTTTTTTTTCTCCAGTTTTTCGTAATTTCCTCAAAAATGGCTCCAAACGATTTTCTTCAAAAGAAGTATGTGAACTACACATATAAAGAGCCAAAACTTTTATTTATAACATTTCACTGGTTTAAGTCATTTAAGGGAGTTTTTTTGGAAGGGGGAAAGTGGGGTTATATTTTATTGTTAAGTGTTATAATGGTTGATTATACAATTCATTAGAGACATTTTCCATGGTAGCCTGCTTCATTTTGTGGTCATCGCCCGGTTTCGGGCGTTCACCTCATCTTCAGGATGCGTTTTCCAGACATTGTGACAACACAGACTTGCACAGAGCAAATTCAGTTTACACACTGACTGGTGTTTTTAACTGTATTTAAAACTAAACTCTTAAACTAGGTCAAGGGGTATGGTCAGCTGGGTGGGAAAACACATATTTGGGTTGTTAAAGGGCAAATTTTCCTTTGCAATAGAAACAACACGTGTGGGTCTAATTTTTAAACTCTGTTGCTGGAGGGAGATTTACTTTACAATTAACTAATCAAAATAAAATATAAAATATATAAAAATAAATTAAAAATTAAATTAAATAACGATTTAAACTAACATAATTTAAAATTAAGCAATTTTTATAATTAAGTTTTTTTATAATTATGCATTCCACTCAATATTTCACACAATATGCATTCACACAACATTCACATACGCCATCCACGCAAGCATGTATACCTAAATATGTTTTTTTTTATAATTAAGTTTTTTATTATGCATTCCACTCAATATATCACCTTTTTACACAACATTCACATACAACATACACCATCCAAATACGCACGCATACTTTTTTTTTAATATATACATATATATATGTATAACTAGCAGATTTAAAACTAACTTAAAACTAAAATCTGTTTAAGAACTATTTGATGCATGTATAATGTTTGCACTGGTAATTGCGTTTTCTATTGCTATTGTGGGAAGAGTGTTTTGAATAATGGTTTACTGGCAAATTTTGTCTGTTTGTTTATTAGGTTTTGTGTCTTGTGTTTATATATATGAACCAACAACCACAACGATTATACAATTCTACCATATATTATACAAAAATTAATTACAAATAATTAGACTGCCAAACTTTCGAATTTCCAGATAATTAATTAACTATAAAATTTGTCGTTTCCAATTATGTAAGCTGTAGTAAGAGAAAGTTGTGTGAGTGTTTCACACCAGATTTTTTCTTGTTTTGTTTTTCAATCATGGACTTCTTGATGATATTTAAACAGATATCAAGTTTTTTGAGCTTTCTATAATTCTTGATTTCTGTATATTTTGTTCTTTCAAATAATACATCACGCTCACAGATATACGAAGTGTGTAAATTAAGTAATGAGAAGGATTTTTTATCTTTTTTTTTTTCAAATAAAATTACAATTCACACATTGTCCCCTTCAAAGTAACTACCTTGAGAAGCCACACAACGCTGAAGACGATTATTCCATTCGTCATAGCAGTGCTGGAACTCGGATACTAGAATAGACTTCAGTTGGTCGGTTACGGCTGTTTGAATATTCTCCAATATTCCAAAATGACGTCCCTTGAGGTGATTTTTCAATTTGGGGACAAAAAAAATCACATGGACTCAAGTCGGGTGAATAAGGAGGCTGAGGAGCCACAGGAATGTTATTACTGGCCAAATATTCATTAATAGAAATCGCGGTGTGACACGGAGCATTGTCGTGATGCAACACCCACTTGTTTTTGATGTTTGGTCTCACACGCATGACTCTTTTTCGAAGTCTCTCAAGAACTTCTCGGTAAAAATGTTGATTTACCATTTGGCATTGAGGCACAAATTCTTTGTGAACGATTCCTTGGCTATCAAAAAAGCAAATCAGCATGCATTTGATTTTTGACTTGCTCATTCTTGCTTTTTTTGGCCTTGGAGAGGTTGAAGTGTGCCACTGCATGCTCTGACGCTTAGTTTCTGGGTCATACTCAAACACCCAAGACTCGTCTCCTGTAATAACACGTTCCAAAAAATTGGGATCGTTTTCAATTGCTCCCAAAAAGTCAAGGCTCCTTTCCTTTCTGATGTCTTTTTGCTCTTGTGAAAGATTTTTCGGAACCATTTTTGCACAAATTTTTCTCATCCCCAATTCATTAGTCAAAATTTGATGAACGGTTGTGTGAGTCAAATTCAACTCTTCGCCGATCATTCGGACTGTCAAACGACGATCTGAACGCACGAGATCGCGGATTCTGCCAACATTTTCGTCGGTTCTTGAAGATGAAGGCCTTCCGCTGCGAGGCTCGTCTTCAATTGATTCCCTTCCTTCTGCAAACGACTTAAACCACCTAAAAACCTGTGCTCTCGACAAAACATTGTCTCCATAGGCCTGGCACAGTTTTTCAAACGTTTCCGTTGCACTGTGCCCAAGTCTGAAGCAAAACCTGATAGCACAACGTTGCTCGTAATTGATGTCACTCATTTTTAAAACGCACTGAAAAAACCTTGCTCACAAAAAAAGTCACTACGGACAGTGCAACAACTCTAGCATTTTCAAATTTGCACTGGACGTGTATCAGATGTTTACTTGCCCTACCACGCATGCGCCGCGTCTCCAGTGTTTGCCAGATCGAACACTAGAAAATCAGTCTCATTACTTAATTTACACCCTCGTTTATAATATATTATATATATATATTATATATATATATAACTCAATTAATAAAATTTTATATTCTCTTATAGCATAAAAAGAAAATAAAAAATTGTTAGAAATTTATTATTATCTATTTAATAATAATATATTCTGAGATATAATACTGATTTTTGGTGGGCGGTTGCATAAAACTGTAAGGAAGCACTCGTTTAATTAATAATCATTTAATTGAGTTTCATCTATAAAAAAGGTATTGAGAAAGACTAGAAGTGGTTTGCGGTTTAAATCAAAAGTTTAGTGAGAGAATATTGGTAAAAGTTTTCTATTAGCAATTAGTTAACGGCTAGTTAGCAAAAGGTTTAGTTTCTAGAGTTTCATCTTGAGTAGTTGATTTATAATGGTGTAAATTGAGTAATCTCCATATATATAAAGTTAGTGATTTTGGCTTAACCAATTTATTTTGTTAGTTTTTTTGTTGTTTTTTTTTCTATTCAATGGTTACACATTTCATTTATATATTGCACAATTTTAAATTTGTCAAAAAAAAAAATTATCTAAAGTTTTTAAACAGAATTATTACGTATAACTTGGTCATTTGAATGAATGACAAAAGTAGTCAAACCGAAAATAATCAATATATAATTTGATTTAAGGTTTTATCTCAAAAAATTGAAATTCTAACCAATATTTCAAATCCCCCCCCCCCCCGACAAATTGCTTTTACAGAATCAAGGGATACACTTTAAGGTTAAAAATTAATGAAGATATGCTGTCACATTTAATGATTGCAATCAGTAGGGACGACGTTACTCCTGTAACTGGTTGTTAACGTTTTTGCAGAATTATTTTTTTTTTTTAACTCATGTTAAAGTTGTTAAAAATTAAAGCAATAATTTATTGGTAGTGGGGTAAGAGGAAGGTTGGTGGGGGAGTGAAATAATTAATGAAAAGTGAAATGATAACAAAAACATTGACATTAAACTCACAAATTATATTTCAATACTTTACAAGGCGAGGAGTAAATGATTGTTAGTGATTGGTAGATTGAATGTAGAATGGTGTAACATTCTACGTATATTGTAATGGGCTTGACAAAAGATATAGTGCATAGTTGACATGCGCTTGGAAGCACAATGGTGGTGCCTTGATGCGGTTGTTAATGGGATCTGGCTTTTGTGTAGCAAATTTGTTGGCTATTGGTTCCATTACAATAAATTAAGAAATGAAGATCAATACCACTTTGAAGAGATTTATTATTTAATTGTTTAATAAAATATACAAAGATGCTTCTGCATTTCCAAGATATGCAATGTTGTTATTAAATTCTGAATGTTGGCCATGTGATATTTGGGATGTAATGGATCCGAATCATTCAAAATACATACTTATTCACTACCTAGGCAAATAGGGAGGGATATTCTATATACAGCCGAGCTAGCCCTACAAGAGAACAGTTTTATGACAGTTTACGACCAGTTTACAACCAGTCACCAACATTCAACTCACTCAGCCAGTCTGTCTCCTTATATTTCTCTCGCTACCTAATTTCTATATACTTGTGTGTGTGTTTTGTTTCCTTGAAGGGGCAAACAACTAAGGTCCTTTGCCCCTGACGTTCAACCAGTGTATGCACCTAATCACACTTCATCCGACTAATCTTTCCAAGTACTATTTCTGATACATGTTCAGATTAAATTAAATAGCTGAATGTCTCTAAGGAATTGTATTGTCCTGCTTACGCTACATTCATCATCATCTAGGGCCTCCTTCAGATTGTTTGGCATATTCAATTTTTCTCTAACACTAGCATATTGTGGGCATTCAATTAGAATGTGGCGGACAGTCAATGGTACCAAGCAAATGTTACATATCGGCGGTTGCTCACTACGAAACCGGTATCTGTGTGTTAGCAGAGTATGTCCTAAGCGCAATCTTGCCAATACAACTTCTTCTCGTCGAACAGCTCGATATGACGTCATCCATTTCCTTGGGGAGTTCTTAATATTTCTCAGTTTATTTGCAGTTGGCATGAATTCCCATTCTCTCTTCCATAAGGCAATTAGCTCTTTCTTCAGGTGATTTCTCTAATCAGATGGCAGAATGAGTTCTTGCTTATTTGGCAGTAGTGCTGCTTCCTTCGCTGCTTTGTCCGCGACTTCGTTATAATTTATTCCTGCATGTCCAGGGACCCACAGGAACGCTACTACTTTATTTTTCAAGCTGCAGGTATGGAGAAGAGTATGCACAGCCTGTACTAAATTGTTGTGGCTATCCGGCTGAGTGACTGATTGTAGAGCACTTTTTGAATCTGTGCATATTATATACTTCTGTGCTTCACTAGGAACTTGTAGTGGAATCGTTTATTGTGATTCCTGAGGTATGTAGTAGATGTCTTGAATAGGGCGGAAGTTAGCGCTCGAGGTATTAACACGGAATTTATAAAAATAGACTGTATTTGTACAATAATTTAAACGTGAGTAATGGTAACTATTAACAAGAAATACTTAGAAATAAATAGGAGATAAATAGCTAATAATTTAGAATGATTAAAATAAATGAACTAAGATGCACAACTAAGGGAATAAGTATAAATAAAAACTGTATAGGGACGCGGAAACTGCTGCTCGTATAATAATCTTGAAGACGTACTGAAGTATAATCATATAATCATCCCCTCTTCCAATGGGGCGAAGTTTATATATTAGTGTTAGCAACACTCACACCAAGACATCTGTCCTAGTGTGCGACCTTGTTTATTTCGGTGACCAGTGATTTAGGTCAGTGGCCAGCCTTAGCGGTTGCTTGCTTTGATGTAAAGTATTGACCCTTGGCTTTGTTTGTTTGGCTGCGGCCTTGTCTTGAAGACAGCAGCCGGCTAGGCCACTAGTTATAAATTATTCTTTCTTTGTTATGTGTTGTGAAGGTTTGACATTGCTATGACCTTGCCATGTCATTACAAACTACATACTGTAATGCTTCATGGATAGCAAATAACTCGGCTGTGAAACCAAACTTGTATATACTTGTAAAGATTACATAGTACGTAAACGCTTCCATAAACGTATCAGGAGACATGGCTGATGACAGAAATGCATCTTTAAGCTGTATCTTAAAAGTTTGACTGTATCTTATAAACTAAAAGAACACTTTAAATGATAATGCCGTTATTATTGTTGTTTTATATAATCTGGGCCTATTAAAATTATTGAGTCTGCTGGCTCAACATTCACTTGTTAATAAAAAATGTGTATAGATGATATACGAAGTTTAAAACAAATAGTTGGAAAACAAACAGTAAACGAAAACAATCCCCGCAAAACTGAAGTAAAAAAAAAAAAATAATAAAGAAGTACTTTCGGTTGATGGAACTTTGAACGAAATCTTAGTGCCACATACATTTTTGAATATCAAGTTTGTCCTATCTGCGATATTTTGAAATATTCTTTTATACAAACACACACGCACACAATTTGTTTTTTTTAATTTAAGCCCGTCGATACTTTATAAAACTGATAAAACATTGATCATATTTAAGACCACTATTAAAATTTAGTTTAATAAAGTATCCTTCAAAACATGCTATTAAATATACACTATTTTCTAATGCATAACAAATAGCATGACGGCCAGCACAGAAATGTCCCAATGCAGAGTGGAGATAGTCCAGGATGTAGTGTACCTGGGACAAACTGTTTCCTTCTGAGAGATTATCAAAGGAAATTCAGTGACGCATTGCTCTGTCTTGGAAAAAATTCTGGCCACTTAAAACAATTATAAAGGCTAACATAAAAACTGACTGGAAGAGGATTACCTTCAATACCAGCATTCTCCCTGTATTCACATACGGATGCAGACATGGTCGACCACGAAAGCTCAGGAAAGGAAAATAGAAGTTTGGCAAAGGAGCATTGAACGAAGTATGCTGAATGTGAAAAGAATTGATAGAAGTAGAAATGAGACTATTATGAAGGCCACTTCAGTGAGGGATGCAGCGGGATTTGCCAGAAAGTTGAAGTGGGAATGGGCTGGTCACGTGGCTAGAAGAGACGACAAACGCTGGACCTAAATATTAACAGCATGGACACCTTTAGCTAGGAAGCGGAATAAATGTAGGCTATTAAAGAGGTAGTCAGATGAGATTAAGATGGAAGAAGGAGTCAAATGGATGAGGAAAGCTCGGAAAGGGAATTCTGGACCAGGAACAGAGAATAGATGGAAGCGAGGGCATTGAACTCTCAGCTATAAGATACGGTTGGTCCACCGAATATGTCTATAACTTCCTTCAGGGAAGGCCTACATATTTTGCATTTGCGATCTAGAAGAAGTGGAAGAAGATGAAAAAAGAAAGGTTTTATGTTTAGGGATAGTGACTTTTAATTTAATTAATTTTTTTTTTTTGTTATTTTATTTTTTTGGTCTTTTTATTTTTCCTTTTGTAATGCAAAATATGTAAACAGGAAGTATTTATAATCGTGTCCAAAAATTCAATATCAAATTTTCACCGGATATACACGTTTTGAGGTCCCTAAGTCCAAAAAAAATATATGAACATCATAGGATCAATAACGAAAAAAAAAAACTGGTGTGAAACACTCACACAACTTTCTCTTACTCAGTTCTCAAAAGTATAATTGACAAATTTTATAGTTAGTGTACTAAAATTTAATGAAATTCGCCAGTTTACTAATTTTCTTAAAATTCGGAATTTTGGCCATATATTTATTTCTAATTAATATTGTTTGGATGATAGAATTGTATAATCAACTGTGATAGCACTTTAGAGAAAAGCATAACCCCACCCCTCCCCTAAAAGTGCCCTTAAATGAATTTTTCCAGAAGAAATGTTTTAAATAAAAGTTGTAGATCTTTGATGTGTAGTTTATTGGGTAAGTTTCAAGAAAATCGTTGGAGCCATTTTTGAGAAAATCGCGAAAAAGTGAAAAAAAAAACATTTACTAACGTGGTAAAGTAAACCGCAATTCCGGTCATTTGATTTTTAACAAACTCGGAATTTCAACCACATATTTAATTCTAATTAATATGATTTAGATGATAGAATTGTCTAATAAACTGAAATAGCAGTTAAGATGAAAACCTAATCCCACCCCTCCCCTAGAAGTGCACTTAAATGAATTCTCCCGGAGAAATGTTTCAAATAAAAGTTGTAG
This sequence comes from Triatoma infestans, assembly GCA_011037195.1. Taxonomy (NCBI): domain Eukaryota; kingdom Metazoa; phylum Arthropoda; class Insecta; order Hemiptera; family Reduviidae; genus Triatoma; species Triatoma infestans. Next base: position 6,227 of record JAAEAF010008773.1, on the reverse strand, counting down.
CTCTTTGCTTGTGTAGTTGGTATAATAAGTTTAAAGAAAATCGTCGGAGCCATTTTTGAGAAAATCGCAAAAACATCAAAAAAACAACTAGTAAAGTGGTACTTCCGATTGAGGTATTTTGACAGATAACGCACCGTTAGATCCTATGGTGATACCTAAACGTAATATCAAGTTTCAATTTTCTACGGTTTTTCGTATTTGAGCTATGTTGTTCACACACACACACACACACACACACACACACACACACACACACACACACACATACACACACACACAGACCCTTTGCTAAAAATCACTTTTTTGGATGCAGGGGACCTCAAAAGGATATTTCAGTGAAAACTCGATATCGAAAAATGTGACACGATAACAATACTTCTTTTTACTTTATAGAAAGCGATGGCAGCAAATCAAAGGCGTTCAAAGTGTCCGAGGGAGTCCTGCAGGGAGAGAATCTCAGTCCCCTGTTGTTCTCTTTATACATACACGAAATCGTAACTTTTTTAGAGATCATGGTGCGTCAGGAATTAGTATTAATGGAAAAGAAGATATGCTCATGCTCCTGTACGCAGATGATATTGTTATTCTGGGCGATTCTTTGATGGATACACAATTTAAATTAGATTAACGGTTAATGTAGTTAAGACCAAAATACTGCCTTTTCATAAAGGCAAGCTCGGTAAACAAAGGAAATTTACATCGAATAAGAAAGAAGTTGAAATAGTCAAGGAATTTAAATATCTTGGAATTATTTTTGCACCGAGTGGAAAATTTAGAAAAGCATGTGAACATATAAATCTATGAGCTTAGCAGTGTCCGTAAACATAAATCATATACTGTTCAAGGGAAGATCAGATATGTGGAAGGCTAAAGAGATATTATTTGACTCGATGGCAAGCAATGTATTGTTGTACTGCGAAGAGACATGGTCGCCGCCTTACGCTGATCTGCTGGAGAAAGTACAAATCAAGTTTTTCAAATCCTTGCTGCAGCTTCCCAGATCAACCCCTGACGCGTTATTTCGCCACGAATTCAGAAGAACGCACACTGACTATCAAATATTTAAAAGTATTTTATTGTGGTGGATAAGCCTGCTCAAGATGAGTGATACACGCATTCCAAAACTGTGCTTTAACCGTCTTGTGATCTTTGTAGATAACAAGGGAATGTCTTTCAATTGGTGCGATCTCTTGCGGGGCTACCTAAATAAAGTAGGAGCTATTAATCTCTGGGAGTCTCAGGACCACAACGAAATAACTAAGAATAAATGCACTCTATTAACAGCTTACTAAAACCACCTTATTATTACTGCCATTGAAACTCTTTATAAAACTAAATATAATATGTACATTAGATTTATTAGTCAATTTAACTGTCCACAACAATATCTTTCACAAAACGTTCCATTAGAATTTGTGAAAGTAGTTGCTCAGTTACGTTTAGCAAACAAAAAGTATCCAAGAATTATAATTAAAGGTAAAAAATAGGATTTTAACCCAGAAAGAAACTGTTTGGTTTGTAAATGTGATTTATCAGAGTCGATTGTTCACCTCCTATTAGAATGTAAGACATTTATAGCTTACAGACTTAAATATTTTGTAAACATATCAAATTGTAAACTAGATGCATTAGATATTATTATAAATTGTAATTCAATATCTGAAATAAAAAATTTGTATTCGTTCACAAAAACTTGCTTAAAATTAAGAGAAAAGTTAAAACCCTATTTAAATTAGAGAGATGAAACTGAAATAGTTGGCATTAGCTATAAATAACAACGTTAATTTAGTTAGAAAACAATTCTTTGTTGTTTAAAACTAAAAACTAAGAACATTAATTTTGTTTATAATTTTGTTTTGTTTCTCTTACTGGAAAGTGAACATTTATGTTGCCAATTTCGAGTTTGAAGAAAATCGGTTGACCGGAAGTGACTTTTTTGTTCGTCATAAAAATACCGATGGGTTTCTTAAAATTTGTTATACCAACCATAAATACACAGAGACCTGTCCACTTTTGTTTGTAACTTTTTTCTAAGAAAGTTCACTTAGTGGAAGTGGGGGAAGTTATGCTTTCCTCAAACAAGTCATTTTATTAAGTTTAAATTCTCCCTAGTGATATAAAATTGAAGATAATTAAAACTTTTAATAGAAAATTATTAAATATGAAGAAAATTCGACATTTTATTTCCCACCAAATATTTTTAAACTGGCTAGAACTATAAAAGATGAATTTATAATTAATTAAAAGCGTTTGTATTATTTTTATGCAACTTATTGTGGCTGCAAAATATCAAGTTATTATGTTTCTTATTTGTTCCCCCACTATTATTAAATTTAATACTTTCAATTGTGACTGTTAGGGTAGAGCAACAAGAGCGCCTGCGGTGGCCAAAGGATGAGTTACTGGATTGTTAGAGTCAGGTGCCGGCATTCTATAACACTCACTCCACAAGTGTCCATAGCACGGTGAACAACTGCTGGCTGCATAATAATCCCACATTATATATTACGCGAAACGTTCGTGATACGCGAGTTTTTTAAATTCTGTTTTTTTTTTGTTTGTTTGTATGTTAATTATTTATTTATTTTTCTGTTTTTAACGACAACATATTTTCAATTAATAAAACTTTTACATTTTTTTAATCATTCAAAATACTTCAAGAAATTGATTCACCGCTACCATCGCCGACGATGGCCGCGGGTACATTGACAATGCAAGCCGATCCGGCAACATTAGAATATAATATTGTAACATTGTTTGAACGTTTAGACGAAATGCGACGTGATGCCAGTTCACCTGTGCCAAGATTATTACCACCAAAAGCTGAATTAAGAACTTTAGAATTTTGGCGTTCAATTATATCTGAGTGTTTAGCATCATTTTTCTATGTGTTTACCGTGTGCGGTGCAGCGGCCGGCGTTGCATCCGGTGGTTCTACAGCGCAAACAATATTAGCGGCTGCTTTTGCTTCTGGCTTTTCAATTGCAGCGCTCACACAATCATTTGGACATATATCTGGTTAGTTTACATTTTTTTTTTATAAAAGTTAACTATAAACAGATTTTTTTAGGAATTAGCATCCTCATTATCTTCATTATTAAAGGGTTCATATTGTTTTATATCGTTAGTATAATATACTGACCTTACATTTCTTGAAAAACATTTGATTTTCCGGGTTGTTTTCCCGGAACTTCCAAAAGATTAAGAAAAAATATACTAATAAATTGATTTTAGTCATAAAACATTCTCTTATTACTTTAAGAATTTATTCGAATAGTTTCAAATCTTTTCTAACAGAAATTTATTTTTGTAAGAACATAGATTCAATCGAAATGATATTTTTAAAATAATTCTATAATATAAATTTTGCTAGGCTTGTGAATGGCTTAGCAATGAAATAAATGTTTGATATTCGAACTTGGTACGTGATCCTGTTGAATAAAGTTAGGTAGTTGATTCAATTATTTCAGTTGAATTATCTATGTTTCCGACAATGTATGAATCTCAAGTATTGTATAGAATGCCTAGGCACTTTAGGCAACCAAAGAAATATCCTTTTTATTTCATCATACTTGGGCTAGGTATTCTATAGAATGTCTACGTCGTCTTAGGCGAAGTATGCAAAGACTTTGTGGCCCTTTGCTATGATATTATTAGTAATCAGATATCACATTATATTTTCTTTCAAGATCTATAAATTCTTTTATATAAATGATATTAATTAATATGCAACTACTTGATGCTTCTTAAGAAAATTTAAGTTTTTTCAAGTAGAAAATAAGTTAAATTTGCTACTTCATTTCCCCATTAACATAATCTTACTTAAACTGGCTTATTTTTTTTTATATCCTCTCGCGTAGTGTTACTCCTTCTCGACCCCCATCCATCTTGCCCACTCAGCTGCACGTCTTCTCCTCCCTTCCATAGCTACTGCTGCTGCGGCCGTGTTAGGGGAAGCAATCACGGAGGGAGGGGACAACCATAACAAACCGCTCCTAGGATCCTCTGTTCTTCAGTTTCTGATCATTATTGGTTCCGCTTATTGCTAAAAACTTGACCAGTATTGTAAACAATACTATGCTACATGTAGTCTCGCTGCATATGGTGGTTACTGGCTTTGTTGGTTTTTCTTCGCTCATAGGTATATTTAAATGAATTACTCCTACATAGACAAGTGACAAAAAAATTCGATGAGATATATATTTATGAATCTTCAAGGCAATCTACATACACTCTGTCGTCGCTTCGCTAGCTTAATCCACGCGAGATACCTCGCCTATCAGCTAGGTGATTTTTATGGGGCTTAAAGAAGGACGGATGATGGGAATTTACGATTACGAAAATGTGTTTGGTCAGATTCTTGTATATTTGTAAAAATTATACAGATAGAGTACACATGCTTGATATTTCAAGTCTGAACACATAACCTCACGAAATTGATGTAATGGTTCGAGCTGTACAGAGAAGGTAAGTTTGCCTTGTTTGTCATAGGCATTCAATAGAATGCCTAGGCAAAGTACGAAACTGGGGAAACATATATATATTTATATTCATTCATCATTCATACTTGATATTTCTTGAAAAAACCCTTTCTTGAAGCAGGTGGGTTCCTATGTTGAATTTTATTATTTATATAATGTTTAAAAAAATACCATGTTCAACAAAAACCGATGAGTATATACCTGCAGTGGGTGAAATATAAGCTTCCCCTTAATAATGGATTTTTAGTAGAATAAATAGTTCTATCTTTTGGTGGGAGATAAGGTACTAATTTAGTAAAAATTCCTAGTTTCATCTCTAACATTTCAATTATTAACTTTCTACTTCTATTAACTGAATTAAGAGGAAGTCGTGTAAGTATTTCCCACCTTACTTTCTCTTACTCGTAGTAAGAGGAAGTATTGTAATCGTGTCAAATTTTCGGTATCGAGTTTTCGCCGGAAATATCCGTTTTGAGATCCCCTGAGGCCGCAAATGGTCTGTGTATGTATGTGAACAGCATAGCTCAAAAACGAAAAACCGTAGAATGTTGAAACTTGATATTCCATTTAAGTATCACCATGGGATCTGACAGTACGTTATCTGTCAAAATTACTCAACCGGAAGTACTACTTTACTAGTTGTTCTTTTTTTACTTTTTTCCAATTTTCTCAGAAATGGCTGCGACGATTTTCTTGAAACTTGATATATCAACTACACATACAAAGAGCTAAAACTTTTATTTGAAACATTTCTCAAGAAAAGTTTATTTAAGGGCAGTTTTGGGGGAGGGATGGGGTTAGGTTTTTATCTAAAGTGCTATTTCCGTTTACTATACAACTCTATCATCTAAATAATATTAATTAGAATTAAATATGTGGTTGAAATTCCGACTTTGATAAAAATCGGATGACAGGAAGTGCGGTTTACTTTACCACTTTACTAAATGATTTTTTTTTTTAATTTTTCGCAATTTTCTCCAAAAATAGCTCCAACAACTTTCTTGAAACTTCTTCTCCAATAAACTACACATACAAAGATTTCTTTGGGAAAATTCATTTAAAGGCACTTTTTGGGGGGGTGGGTTGGGGTTATGGTTTTTCTCTAAAGTGCTATCATAGTTGATAATACAATTCTATCACCCAAAGAAAATTTAGCTAGAAATAAATAGATGGCCAAAATTCCGAATTTCAAGGAAATTAGTAAACCGGAAGTGCGTTTTTACTGAACAGTTTTTTTTTTTTTCTTTCAGTTTTTGACGAATTTCATTAAATTTCGTGCACAAACTATAAAATTTGTCAATTATAATTTTAAGTACTGGAGTAAGAGAAAGTTGTGTAAGTATTTCATGCCAGATTTTTTTCTTAATAAAAATAGGTGATTTTAAAACAAACTAGAAAATAAAAAAATAAATCCTAATTTTATTTATGAAGATACGTAGACTAACCAATTCAGTCTATTGGTTGAAATAGAACCCATTGTAGGGTACTTGTGCCAAACTTGACCCACTTTATATGTTGTTCACCGCCTGGAATAAACCTTAGAATAAACTTTTTTCTCTCCCTTCCCGCCTAATGTCCATGTAATCTAAGAGAGTGTTTCTTTATTCCATTACAATTTTTTACTTTCTCTTACTTAGTCTAACAAAAAGAAATATTGCAATCTTGTTAAATTGAAGTAAATTTGAGTTTTCTGAGGGAAATATAAGTTTTGGTAGTACCTAAGTAGGAAAAAGGTTTTTTTTTTTT
>JAAEAF010008772.1:0-13550 GCA_011037195.1 Triatoma infestans | reverse complement strand
GAGCTCACTGTTCGGTGCTGGACAGTGCTGTCTGTAGCGAGAGAACACTGTCCAGAGGCCGGCAGTGCACTAAGGAGGCTCCGAGCGCCAATGGCCATACATATTGATGCCGTTTTTAATTAAAGAAAAAAAAGATTAAATAGAGTGCGCGTAAGATACAGCATGCCTTTCTGAAAAAGCTCTCAACTGAACTGACTATTTGATGGGACATAATATGTATAATGAACACTCTAAGAGTCTCATGAGACATATGTGGATGGGTTTATATTTCTTGGAACTTCTTTAATAGAAAGAATATACTCCTATAAATATTGATGGAGAATTTATATTCCCTACAGTTAAAGTGATCTTGGTACCACATATTGATTCAGACAATAGAGTTATAATTAATTGATGCTATAGGAAGTACCATTACTGAAGTCAAGATATATTAAACATATTATCTATTGTCTATTTGTTTCAGATAAAAAAATAACCAGTTATTATTGTGACATTTATAAAATAATGTAAGGCCCAGTTTTAGCTTCTTAAATCAGCATTGTTCATGACGTTTCATAAATGATAAAAACCCTTAATTATACCTAGCAGAGTTAAAATATCTAAGACGGATTACATACATTTGAAATTTGTCTGAGAAGAAAAGGCATCGAATGGAAATAATACTGGTTTTTCCAGGTGTCAATTAGTTTTTCCCAGCTTTTTACAAATACCGTAATACCAAAATACATAATCATTCAATTAATTTTTAACATCTACAAATAAAACTTACTTGGTAGAGGCACCTCAAGATCAATTTTAATATCAAAATCATGAGCTTGAAAGAGGTCATCAGTTTTTACAGGTCCTAGCCTTTCTTTCTTTGTATCATTTTCAGTTCCTTTATTCTTATCTTGAGTTTTATCACTCACTTTGTTTTCCTTCTGAAGGTGAAATAATAAAAATTCTAAATAATTTTAAAATACAATTATATAAGCAAAAACATTTTTCAAAAACTTACCAACTGAGGAATTTCAGGTATTGATTCGTCTTCTTCTTTTGTAAAAGTCATCCTCGGTTTCGTACTACGCCTTGTAAAAGGATCTTCTACCTTTTTACCTTTATTCGCCTTCATTTCCTCCTAATATATGTGTAAATATCAATTAATTTAATACTTATAACACAGAGTAAATTTTTCCTTGATTTACTAGAGGCATTTCTTGGTTTACCAAGATAATTTTAATGTAAAAATAAATATTCAATGCAACAAAAATATTTTAACTTGCAATAATAATTCGTTATTTTTACAAAAGTATGCGGCTGATAGCGAGAAATTTTCGAATGTGTACTTTTTTCGCAGCCATTTCAACTTCACTTACTAATATTCTTGATTTGACTAATTTTACAAGTAGCAATTTTTTGATGAGGTTTTTTATCTTTTCTTGATTTGACTAGATATGTCAGTGATAATTCTGTTTTGTTAAAGGTTTCCGCCATATATTAATTTCAAGCTACAGATTTGGTTGCTCAATATTTATTGAATCATCATATTCAATCAAAATGATAACAGTAATTTTTGAATATATATATTTTTTCTACAAGTTCATCATATGAATTTGAAATACGTGAGATTTTTTTTTTTTTTCTGTCTTTCTATCAAGTTTCCTACCCCACATCAACTTAAAATAATCAAGCCTGCTTTTAAAAGGACTATAATTTAGGTAACAATTAAGAAATATCAGAGACATTTTCCTGGTAGCCTGCTTCATTTCGTGGTCATCGACCGGTTTCGCGCGTTCGCCCATCTTCAGGATGAGTTTGTCAGAAATACAATAGAAATGGGCAAACGTCCGATACCGGTCGATGACCACAAAATGAAGCAGGCTACCACGGAAAATGTCTCTGATGCTTTCCAGCTCTGCGGAACCAACCACCACAACAATTAAGAAGTATTTTAGAATACTAAATTATAAAATAATAATAATAATAATAATAATAATAATAATAATAGGTTCTCTAAGATAAGTTCTAATAATGTTTTTGCTGTTTTAACCGTGCATTTGCTGTTGATTATCAACATGCGCCTACATTCACACATTATGTTTATGCTAATGAAAGATTTCCTAGATTAATCGCCCAGCTATAAATAGAGTAGAGATAGATATCACATTGGTTATGATGGTTAAGGCATAGCAAGGAATGTGATAAATTCAGAAAAAGTATCTCTGTCACCAATAAAGGAGCGAAAAGTACAAACTAATTAGCACTTTCTAATGTTTGGATCAATCGTTAATGTAAAAAAAAATATGATCTCATGATACCAACAAATTCCAAGTTCTATCCATATCCCCCCAAAAATGGGATGTCTCGTCAACTCTAACAACTTGCGAGGTTGCCAAGACAGTTATGTTGCTAAAATGTAGGATCATGTGATTATTTTTATTAAAATTTGTATATACCAACCATAATAGCTTTTTCAGCTTCTTCAACATTTCTCCTTCTATTTCTATTATTAATATAACTAATACTAGATATGGTAGATGTCCGTAATTTATCTAATTCGTTTGCTCGCTCTTCTAGTTCCTGCAATTGTTGGTTGATGCGTCTAGCTTCATCATCATCACCCCTAAGAAAAAAATTCATCAATAAATACAAAAGGAAAGAAATGAAAAAATAAGGTTTGAAAATAAAACTAATCAAATTATTAACATGCTTATCCTCAAGATATATTGGTTAATGTTCTCAAAATAATTACAAATATTTTGTGCGATCCTCAAATTAATTTTTTAGGTAATTTATTACAAGATTTTTTGCTTGTAAATAAATCAAATTACCAAATTTATAAAAATCTATATCAATTTCAGTTAATCAAATTATATAAACATATAAATGAAGAACACATGTAGTGAAGAAGGTGCTAATAGCTGAATAAAAATAAAGCAAACAAAATATTCGCTTACCTAGATTGAGCCATATCCCTATCTTTCATAAGTTGAGTTTTTTTCATTGCATAGTTGTATGGATTAGTCTTGAATCTCTCTTTTTCTTTAATCATCTAATAAATTGAAAAAAAAAAACAACATACAAACATATAATAACAAAAAAAATTGTCGGCTTTAATGTTTATGCTCTTTATTTTTAATTATAGAATTTATCACAACCTATAAATCGAAATCCCTTATTCTAATAATTATATGGCACCAACAATAAAAAGGAAATTTATTTTCTAAGACATATTAACCAATCACTTTCTTACGTGTTTACTATTAATTGAATCCGATGCATTTACTCATTTTCTAAAGGCGGAAGTTAAAGCCTAAGGCTGTATTATTTGTCCGTGTGGAGAGAAAATTAAAGAGCTCCTTTGAACCATATCCAGATCTGTCTAGATCAGAAATCTAGACCTGGATCCGACGTACCATAAATTTCCAACTGTTCGAATAAAGCGAACAAATGCCTTGGAATTAAAGCTTAAGCTCTACACCAGAAATTCTATTTCGTAATGCAACTTTTATAGGATGAATGGGTATTCTTTCTCTATTTGTAAAAGGGATCTTACAGAAGCCCTATTATGTAGAGATATCACTTTAAATCGCTATGTCTTTTAAGAAATAAGGTGATTAAGAGAAAGAAAAGGCGAACTAATATCTCACTGCCAGATTTTGTATATATCTAAACATTATCTTAAGCCTACAAGCATAATCTCATTTAAAAAAAAGAAAGACTTTAAATGATTTGAACGCTGTTTGGAAGCTAGGCAGACATATAACCAGAAAGTGTCAGGTTTTTAATCAACGAAAACAGAGAGAAACATTGCCAGGTATCCATTTGCTTATTACTAAAATATACGTGATCTGTTGTACAGACCAGAAAGGCATCCTTGAAGGAAGACAATACCACCGGTCCTCTACATATTTAGAATCAATTTGGGAGTAAAGACACATTTAATGCCCCCAATTAGTCTGACTTGAACAGTTACAATCCTGTTAAAATTTAGTTTATCCATTCAGCAGAGAATTGCATAAATCTCAGTTTGGAAAATATTGAACCATTTACAGACATCATCAAGCGATCAGCTGTATCAAAATGCTGGCTGCGATCCGGACCTTCTAGAGCAGCCATCAGCCAAAAATCTGAGGTAAATACAAAGTATCAGGGCTGATCGTTAACAATCAACCCTAAAAGAACCTTAAACTATAAAATCGATTAAAATCATCCTTCTTTCAGAAAATAAACGGATAACAAGAAACGTACACTGGCATTTCTCCTTCACAGCTGCAAATACTAGAGTTAGATTTTATAAGATAAGATTTTCCCCCCAAAATTATGCTAAAACGATTAGGTTTAAAAAAATAAGCAAACATTAGATTTTTTATATATGCAGTGCGTTATTTTTTTAATTTTTGAAATAAAATAAAAGGATCAAAATTATTATCTCTTACTTCGAGAATTACTTGTCTTAAATGTGGATTATTTCAGTCTTCATTTATTACAATTAACGACTTAATAGTTACATCATTTTCTCAAATAATTTACTTTCTTCCTTTTTTTTAATAGTGCACTGAGATCAAAACAGACTTCTCAACTTATAGAACCAGATTAATTTCACTCAGAATCCAAGGATTTGGGAAGGTTCTAGGGTGGCTATCTATTTTACTCTAATACTGGTAGGCAGGTAGGCTTCTAAATCTTCTCTGAATAAGTGTTGTAGTCCGTCAAGAGATGTATTGGAATCACACACAGTCTGCAGGTAGTGTCGCTTACTTCAGGTACCCTTGCTGTCTGCAATGGCAAAACCCATTTTTGCTCAGACTTCCGGTCTTAACTGCTTTAGTTCCGGGAGGATTCTCTGGAATAGTTATCTGTTGACTTTTTTTTTTTTTTTGAGTTCTTCTCGAAGAGACTAGTCGCTTATCTCATATAAAAATTCTGACCTCATGAAGGAGGTTTCAGAGCCTTTCTTCGTCGGCCATTTCATTACCTTCCATGCCAATATGCACTGTTATACCCAATATGACATAACTTATTATTTCTTCTGAGCTTGCCCAGGTATTCCAGTATCATTTTCGAATGATGACATGTGAGCTCCACTACTGTTAGTCTTGAGTCATACCACAATGTGGATTTAGAGTTAAGAGTCTAGGTAAGAGTAGTGGTCAGATACCAATAAGATGCAATGATTTCCACTTCTATATCTTCTTTTATGACTCCTAAACTGGGATGTCTCCAGGTCGAGTCCCGCTTATTATTGCTAAATTTATAGTTTCAAAAATGTTAATAAAAAGTATGTGCTTCCGCCCCCCGCCGGTGTCACCTATTTGGTAGATGGTCGTTAAGTCGCCTGCAAAAACAGACATTACTTTACTTTTACTTTCTTAATAATGTCATATAAATTAGACAACCTTTGCTGAATCATGGATGCGATGTGTCGTAGTTTCCTTTATAACTTCAGAAAATTATAACTAAACATGCATAGAGTTAAGTTTTTATAACATTATTCGGACATCGTTGTTATGATTCTTCGTGCAAAAACATACTGCTTCGTTTTTGCAATCTTTTGTGATGCGGTGTATTTATTGCATTTAAAATGACGAAGTCCATGTCCAAGTGAAGCATTGTGAAGAAAGTTCAGTTACACCGTGGGCCAATTAGTCATGTCATAAATACTGTCAAAAGAAAATTCTAGGATTACAAAGACTTTTGATTAACTCAACAAAGGAGACTGTCAACACTACAATCTTATTTTCTCTGAAATGTATTGAAAACAATACATACAAAGTTAGAAATAATGCAAAAAAAAAAAATATTCGAAATGGCCTCCTCTGACCTAATGCAGGCTGCCTTTAATCTTTGAGGCCAGTTGTCTATTGAAGCATATAAAAGTCAAATCGTCCTCAGCTCGCACTAGACTTCTTTAATGATTGAAGGCTTGTACGCACGTTGGCAGGTCATCTTCTCTACTTTCTTCAACAGTCTATAGTCGAGCGGGTTGAGATATGGGCTTCCTGTCAGCCATCTGATAAACTCAAAACATACCTTTTCAACCAATCCTGATTCGATTTTGCTTTATGAGCAGTTACTGAATCTTGTTAGAAAAATAGACTGTGTTTACTAAGCGACTTTAGTAATGTCGCTAAAACATCGTCTTAAAATTTCTAGAAAGTTTTTACCACTTTTATTTTTATCCAAAAGCAAGAGTTTCCTAATGTAAGTTAGGATGTTATTGTACAATTAAATGACTTATGTGATTCTTAAATTTCTTTCTTATAATATAATTTCATTTGCCTGAATTAATTAATTCAAAATTAAGTTCTTAATAATAGTGGCATGTTCTAAAATTATTTCTTCTGGCATTCTGTAGTAAATAATAATCCTAGGATTTTGCTGTAGCATTTTCAATGTAAACTTAATTTATTTCTGAACAAATGTTTTCTATATCCTTTTTTTTTCATTTGACTGCATAAAAATTTGCTTAGTTTTAGATAGATAATTATTTGTTATATAGCCCATTTATAACCCTTAATATAAGTTATATAACCCTACAAAGAGCTAAGCTGTATATTTAGTTATGAAAATAAAATAGCATCCATTCTAAATATTAATCATAAAAAGAAAATAACTTTGGCTAAATAACGTATATATATAAAGCTAAATTACAAGTATTAGATAAATCTTGATAGTTAGTTATTAAAAAGAAAGAAAAATTTAAACAAATTATTGACATAAGACTGCCTAAACCGAAGTTCTTTTTTGACATAGCTAAATAACTTCATGAGGTCCACTTTCACTGCAGATAATAATAATGAGTAAAACAAATTGATAATAGTAGAACTATAATCAGAAAGGAAATTTAATCTAACAAAATGTATGCAGGACATTCGATATGTGAATTGTGTCCAATATGTGAATCAAATCTTCATTCAAGTCCATATTACAAACCTTATCACGTATTAATTTTTTTTACCTCTTCACTATTTTCATTAGCGAAGGGAGTAAAGTTGTTCTTCGTCCGAGATTGTTCTTAATGTGCACCCCCCCCCACCGATACCCAACTAAACGAACATCAATCGCCAGCGCAGCCTAAGTATTTTTGTACTTTGCCGCGCGACGCAGAATGGCTGAATAGCCGAAGTTATGGCGTAGGGGAAAAAACTAATATTTTCATTATTGATTTTTCCTTTTTAATTTTAAGGATGCATATTACTATCGATTATAATCAATGTCGCAAATTTCTCTGAATTGTAGACCACTGATCATCAATAAACGTTACTGAGTGCTAATTGAATAAATTAATTTTTCATGTAAAGCAAATATCTTTAATTTGATTAAGAACAGAATAGCCTTTCGCTGCTCATCTGTAAACTGAAATAATTTTGACTAGAGCCAAATTTAATTTAATCTTAGCTATTACGTTTTTTTAAAAATATACATTTCTTGGTAAAACTCACAAATTCCTTCATATCGAAATTTTTCAAATACTTTTATGGAATTCCTTTGCAAAATCTCCTTTTACATTTTCAAGAAAAGAAGGGGACCATTTTACAAGAAAAAAAAAGGAAAAGGAAAAAAGAATGCCTTTTGAGAGAAAAAGTAAGCAGGGGTCTACTAAGTTCAGAAGAAATATGAGATAAATTGAAATTCATGAATAAATTCATAGGGATGGTGGAAGTGCTGGTTGCGGGATTAATCTAAAATTAATAGATTCTCCTCAAAAGAGAGGTTCTTAGGGGATTACAGCTGAGTCTTAAAATCCTAACCCTGATGGCTAGTCCCTTAAGCTTTTCTGCTAGAGTACGTTTTCAACAAAACTACTAGACCTTTTTTCGGAAAAGAAGAATTATCACCAAGAGAAAGTCTAAAGGAGAAATCGGAAATCTATCTGTAAGATGGTTATCCTAATTGGGCAATAATAAATAAACGCTATTAAAAATAAATTCAGAAATAAATCTAAAACAAACCTTTTCAATATCCTCTTCTTTGAACTCATAAATCATTGCCTCTTTAATGTCCTTGATCTTCGTTTCAACATGTTCAACGGAAGGTAGGTCAACATTATGTTTCTCGCAAGTATCCCTCCACTTCAGATATTCTGGCTCAGTGAACTCCTGGTTTGATATGAACTCCAGCCTGAATACTCTCTCCTGGGTGCCATGTCTGCCGGGCACATAAACAACACACGTCGGATGGTCTTATTCACTGGTATGGAGATCACATCACAATTCACTTATAGAGTGTTGTATTTATGAAGATCAGCATGGAACAAAATGAACTTTCTATTAGCTCATTTATTTGTATAACGAAAAGACCAAACCACAACTACCTCATGTGATACTTATTAGCTGATTTCCAAACACGATTCCAGTGAAGATAACTCAAAAGGAGGATGAAGAATCAATCAACAATACATAAACCCTAGTACTACCAATAATAAATCAATAATAGATATACCCTAGCACTTTCAGGCATATAACAGTATGCCTAGAAGTGCTAGGGTATGTCAAAAGTTGGAGAAACCTTAAAAAATTTGATAGACTGATCTAACTAACAAGCTCAACGTTCCAAATTTAAGCCACTTTTTTTCTATAACTGATACCTGACAATAATTCAATACTCTTTCGATAACCGAAAGCAAAAAATAAAAAATCGCCCAATTATTACTTCTACTTCAGGTGTACAATCTTCGACCATGGGGTGGAAGTGGTAACATAATTTCTTACTTTTTTTTTCCTCCCTATTCCATTGATTCCATCTATAGAAGAGAAGGCGAAAAGGGATTTGGAATTACAGAGCAATAGCAAGACAGCGAAGACAGTGAAACCTCTCCCAACTTCTGAGGGCAGTATTGTGAGGCAGAGGCATTCATTACACTTGGGAGTGCCATAGCGCTAATGCACTATGAACCTTTTTGGTGAATACTAAGTTGATGAGGTTCCCGAGAAAAAAAAAACATTCAAATTTTTATCCCAACAGTTGGAAGTTTTAATCATAATTCCTTACTTCTTTCACTCCCTATCGCCGTGCTGTACCGCCTCTGGCAAGGTGGCGGAAAGGGTTTGGTACTTGATTTATTAGTAGGACAGGGCTAATGTGAGAATGAATAATGGGAAGCACAATGCGCCTAAAGTCCTAAACTTGGGAGGCGAAGCGTTCTAAGTGGATCTGACTGAAAGCTGAATCAGAAATCTTCAATCAAAGGAACGAAAGCTTCCAGAAAATGCCATGATTCAAGAAGGGTCATATAGCTTCTCTAAATTTTTGTATACTCTACGTATCTCTACTGTAGGGGAAAAACACTAGTCCGCGTTAGTTCCTATGAAGAGATCCTTTGAAGAATAAACAATGAATTATTGCTTATACTTCCGAAATTGGTCTAGCCATATTAAAATTTACAAAAAAGTCACTTTGTTTTGGCTGAAAAAAATTGCACACTGATGTGAAGTTAGAAGTAAAGATTAATCCACAAAAAGAAAAATTAAGTTAAATATTTCACGTTTTTGTTTTCAAGCGGAAAGAAGCACAGAATTTTGTTAGGCAGTAATTTATTGACAAACAAAACAAGGTCCAAAGGTCTATATTAGGCAATTTCGAAAAGCAGTATGATGGTCACAATATGAGTAGTTTTTTCCTCTGGTAATATCATAATGATTAGATAAGCTAAACCATAATTTAATTTAAAAAGGAAAAATTCACCAACAAAAGATAGTATAAGACGAAACATATGTACAACATAAAAAAAAATTACGAACATGAAAATTAGTGAAAAAAATTCAAACCAGCGGGGAGTGTAATCCAACTTACAAGATAGCCAAATTGTCTATGAAGAAATCCAATCCAAATGAATAAGACCAATAATGATGAAGTTATGCTATTCTGCTATTTCAGAAATCAAATTTGTTTAGTTTACAAAATTAAAATTTGCTTTAAGGTTAAAGTTATTTTTCCCATTAAACGTTTGTACTTCAGACTGCTGAAATGTGACATTTCCTTGCATGCTCGGAGTATTCATTTTTAAAGGAAAATTCTCTGATGAGATTGCGTAGATTTATTGTACCTTTTAATGCTCAAATCGTTAAATGTAAAACTTTGCATAGGTATGTATGAATAGCTTTTACAAACTCGATTACATAGGAAATGATCCTAGTTTTTTTTCTGGCATCGCTTCCAATTTTGGCCGCATGTTTCCAAGAACTGCTGCCAGGCACTTTTGATATTTTGAAGAATTTGTGATCATGGTTGACAAATTTATGAAATATCGGATAATGATCTTCATTCAAATGTGAGTCAAAATACATACGTTTCAACCACTACGATTTCAAGCTCGTTCCGAAAACTTGAAATAATTAGTTATGCATAAACATAAATTCATCATTAAATAAACTGTACTACACCAAATCTCAAACTTAAAGGATAAATATATGAAATTATTTTTTAAATTACTGAAAATATGCCATGCAATGCTTCTTAAAAACAGTATTAATTAATATTTATTTCATTTTCTAAGTACAATTAAATAATTTAAAACATCCAAAACAAGAAAAACAATAAACGAAGCATTTTTAAAATTTTAATAATATATGAGAGGATTTGAATTTAATTAAATATATTTAAATGAGAATGAACGAAGAAATATTCACCTTAACCTAAGCCCTTTGTTTGTCCTTGTTTCACCTAGTTGATAAATTTTTGCAGTTTCCACAACGTCACTAATTTGAGCTACCTTTAGTAAAAAATTTTATTACAATTAATAGTGAAATATTAATCTTATAATACATCATAGGAACAGAAAAAGAGATCGGTGCATCCATTGCGGCCAGAAGATGAACAGATGCGGAGTTCCGTCCGGCACAACCGGCAGATGCGCTTAATCTTTATTGTTCCAGAAGACTAGTGCACTGCTTTGAAAATTTTTACAGTTCACTTCCACCTTTCCCTTGAAGGGACTTCAGGGTTTTGGTGAGGAATTAAGAAAAAGCTAAAAAGAAAGTTTGGAAAAGGTAGGTCAAATACGTTATTTGCAATGGCGAAGATAATTCTCTTGTTTAACAACTGCATCTAAATGATTAATGCGGTCAACTTGTATTATTATAAGTTTAAGTAACCCTTCTTATGCAATGTTAGCACGAAACCCATATAAATCAGCATAATTTTTTACCGCGAAACACTTTTTTGGGCTAGGGACATAAATAAGTTGAAATCGTTACAGAAAAATGCCACAAAAAAAGGTGGGGGGAAATGGAGGGCACTCCCGTATATCACCCACAGTTATTTTTATCTATTCACAAAGAAAGGTGGTGGGGGAAACGTAGGATACTGCCCCCTGTGGTATTTTTTTTTATCCATTCCCTAAGTGATTAGAAAGGACAAGACGTAGCAGGATTCATCGAGATTTCACTCTTACAAGAGTAGTCTCGCCAGAGACTTACAAGAGTAGTCTTTTTATTTCGAGTGAAAGAGCTTGTTTTCATTTACTCGGGATGGAAGGGTTCCGTTAATTGGAAGGGTCTTACTATGGGGCTTATAGTTTCATCGCATCCACACTGTACGCTTTTTGGATTTGCGTTTGGACAAATCCCTTAGCTGGAAAACCATGGTAAACACAAATACACAAAACATGTATTCAATCGGGTTGACAGGTTCGTAACGTTCTTCGCGTTATCAATCATAGAAGGTCCGGGAGCTGATCCGAATACATTCTATAGATCTACAGTTAAAGATAATAGATTATGGCTCTATATATTATGGACAAACAAGAAAGTCAGTACTGCGACTACTCGACTTAGAGCAGTATAAATGCTTAAGATTATGCCTAGGATTTCCGCAGAGTACTCCTATTGATGTCATACAAACCGAAGAGCGCGAACCTCCATTGGATATTAGAAGACAGATCTTATCAGATAGGCATCTGTGTAAATTACTTGCTTACTATTAGAACACACATTCTAAAGTAGCAGAACTCACAAAAAAAAATCACGCACCGTTACTGGAAAAAAAGATGTTACCACTGTTAAGTTTCCTTCAGATTGTCCCCCATCAGTACCATCAACTGAATCATTAAATTTCATTATTATTTCGATTATTTTGCCCTCATCTAGCCGACTGAGATACACTATCTACCAAATTATTCTAGTAATTTAGCCTTCCATGCATATATTTTAGAAAAATAGCCTGATTTTAGGTGTATATTTACCAATGGATCAAATCTAGGTAGAGAGAGAGGTTGGTAGCGCGTTTTATGACCCTAGCAAGCTATATGAGAGTTCATTTGCCCTGCCCAAATGGACAACCATTTCCTCTGCGAAACTACTGGCTATATTGGAAGCAGTAAGATATATTCAGCAGTAAGAAAATTAGGTCAGTCTAAAAATTTTGAGGCTGCATGATCTGAGTTCACGATCAATAATAAACCTTTGAACACGATCAATAATTGGACTTTGAACTTAACGCTTATTGGCCGCTTTACTATGTAAAATAAATTTAAAAAAAACGTGAACAATAATATGTTGGTTGAATGCAATAGTTATCATTTCTGTTAATTTCCTACTACTGCATGCTGAACTGCGAAACTTTTGGCTATATTGAAAGCAGTAAGATACAAGAAATGTGAACTCAGAAGATTGCAGATTTCTAATTTTCTCGGGTAGCCAAAGCGCTCTACTAGAATTACAAAATGCATCGGGAAAGCTAGAAATCAATCCATAATTTATTTTAATAAGAGGTGAATTCTATAACCTGAATGTTGATAACAAAACAGTGTACCTTTGCTGGGTGAAAGGTCATGCAGGAATTAAGAGTAAAGATATTTTGGACCAAATAGCAAAAGGGGCAGCGTTAAACGGGATTATGACCAACTGTCATCTCCCATATCAGGATTTGAAGCTTTAGCTCAAGAGCTCGTAAGAAATGGCAACTCAATTATTATAATAATCCGAAAGAGAGCTTTTATAAAACCTTATATCCAACTGTCGGCAAAACTCCCTGGTTTGAGTCGCAAGCTACATATAAGGTTGCTTGAGGTCAAACCACGGAATAAGCACAAAATATTTGCAAACAATTAATAAATCAGACACTGCAACTTGCAGCAAATGTTGCGCAGAAGAAAAGCTGAGCATATCTTAATGATCTGAACATTTCACAAAACAGAGAGAGCTGCCTTGTTTCAAAAACTGAATGGTCAGGTTCCTCAGCCCCTTTCTCTTCTAGAACGTTGCTACAAAACTTTAATTACAAAGTTTATAAATATATCGCAGACTATGTAATGCAATATCGGGTAGACGTTTAGACGAAGATTGTGTTTGTATAATTATGTTAACGATTGACGATTAGAAGATTATCTTATCTGTCATAATTTGATTGTGACTGTATGGCGCTTGCTAAACGAAACAAAAAAAAAAACTTAAGGCACCGCCACCTTGGCCCCACCGTAATTTCATTTTGTATGGAGAGACCTGGCGGTAGGATGTTGGTGAGTGACCTTCCACTCTTGTAAAACTAAATTTTTTGTTCAGGGGGGTGGGCTTTGGATTGCCTTTGGGAATAGTTCCGTCAGCTGGTGTAAAACCAGTCCTCAACAACGT
>JAAEAF010008771.1:0-18842 GCA_011037195.1 Triatoma infestans | reverse complement strand
CTCTCTAATTAATGAAAATAAAAATATCAATATATATGATTTTTATCATTGAATTACATAATCAAATTAATGGGAATAATTACCTAAGCTCTAAAATCGGAGAATACAACATTAATTTGAAAACAACGCTTTATAAAGTGTGAACATTTATTCCAATATATTTCAATGATTTGTTATATATGACAGCTTGGCTATAATTTCCCCTTTTCTAATTAGTATTGTGGTCTTAATTTCACCCACTTTCTGATTTAATAACTGGAAAATTTGTTAAGAATAAAATTAAACCATTAATTTTCATTGTAAAATTCTAGTTTCATTCATTCTGTTATCTCTAATTAAAAAAAAAAAATCTGATGTGAAACACTCACGCAACTTTCTCTTACTCCTGTTCTCATAATTAAAATTGACAAATTTTATAGTTTGTGTACCAAATGATAAGGAAATTCGTCGGAAACTGAAAAAACATGATTCCCAAGGAGCCAACTTCCGGTATATACTGGATTTCGTTGAAACACGAAAATATTAGCAATCTTATTATTTAATAATTTTCTTTTGGAATGATAGAATTGGATCATCAACACATGTAGTACTTTAAAACAACAAATAAACCCCACCCCTCCTTAAAACGGTGCCATTAAATGAATTTTGTTTAAGTAAAAGTTATACATCTATACAGGAAGGTTTACTGGAAAATTCTGCGGAGCCATTTGAGAAACTTGCGGAAAAAAAAAGTGAAAAAAAAATCATTTAGTAAAGTGGTAATGTAAACGCACTTCCGGTTATCCGATATTTTTCAAACTCGGAATTTCAACAATAAATCCAATTCTAATTAATATTATTTAGACGACAGAACTGTCTAATAAACTGAAATCGCACTTTAGAGAGAAATCTAACCCTACCCCTCCACTATAGTGCCCTTTAATTGAATTTTCCTAGAGAAATCTTTCAAACAAAAGTTATAGCTCTTTGTATGTGTAGTTGTTATATCACGTTTGAAAGAAATCGTCTGAGCCATTTTTGAGAAAATCGCAAAATAGTTAAAAAAAAAAGCTAGTAAAGTAGTAATTCCCGGTTCAGGAATTTTGAAAGATAAGGTAAGGTCAGATACCATGGTCATACCTAATCGGAATATCAAGTTTCAACTTTCTGCGGTTTTTGATTTTTTAGCTATGCTGTTCATATATATATATATACATATATATATATACATATACATAGACAGACCATTTTTTAAAAATCACTTTTTTGGACTCACAGAACCTCAAAACGGATATTTCCGGTGAAAACTCGATATAGAAGATTTGACAAGATTACAATACTTCCTCTTACTAGGAGTAAGAGGAAGTAAATAAAAAAAAAAAATTCAAAGCAAATTTTTGTATTACAATTTTAATATCATTTTTTTATTAAAACAAACGATATCATATAAATTAAAAATTAAGAGAAAAATTGATTAAGAGAAAAAAAATATATTCCAATTTATATAAGGTATAGTCGAAAAAAAATTATATACGATAAAAAGAATAAAAGATTTATAAATAAAATATTTAATACTATATAAAAATTAATAGCAGTCCTCTATTGGCTCCGTTGAAAGTCTAAAAGGAACTAATGATCAGAAGGGGGGTAGGGGATGATATAAATCTTCACCATCAGCAAATAAAGAATAATATAAAATAATTCCCTTTCATTAAATTTTCTTTTCAGTCTATTTGACAAACATTTCTGCAAGATATAAAATTTATAAAAAAAATTTACAGTATTTATAAAATCAAAATAACAGATATTACTGAATTGAACTTGAATATTGAGGTTTCTCAAAATGAAATTCACTTTTGTATATATTTTGTAAGTAGTGCTTTCGTTTTCATTAAAAGGTCAAATTTAATATTTATTTATCTTTATTTATTTCATAATATTCTGATTTCGATGGTAATAAAGGATTGTAATTTAAACAGAAAACAAGAGTTTGGAAAGTTAGAGACAACAAATACACTTAAAATGTCTTTCATCTGTTTCTCAATTTTTGTCGTGTTGTTTGTTACAACACTGGAAACTACTTAATATAATCTTTATTTCTGTTATTACTGTTGTAAGAAACTGTACAGCCAATATGGCAAATTTCTGAAACTGATTTATTACCGGAACTATAGGCCTATGGGGATAGTCCCCCCCCCCCCACCAAAAGAATAGTTATTTATCAACAAGTGAGGTAACTGGGTGAGCGTGTAAAAATATATTAATCCATATTAATTGTTTTTCTGTCACCGATGAAATTGGTTTCTTAACTGAAATATAAAAACTTTCAAATATTGAGAATTTCTTTAATTCAAGTAAAAAATTCCTTTCTCTAGCATAATCTCAAAATAAGTTGTTATTTGGGATTTGTTTTCAAATATGTTCTTGTTTTACCGTTATTGCCGCTAGATATCGGGCTAGTTAAAGTTGAATAATAATATTACTTTACTTCACTTGTGAGAAAGTAATGGCTGCTTTTACTTTTTGTCACTTAGGATTAAAACTATAACTACTTCACTACTTTGGATTCAACATTTGCCACATTATTACATGGTTGCAAAAAAAAAAAAAAAATTATAACACGTAAATGCCACTAAATCAATGAACAAAGTTGTAACTTTTAATATAAATAAATATTAAAAACTTGTTTACTACTAGAGAGAGAGATTAAAAGTAATTACAGTGTTGACATATTTTATTTATTATATTTTTTTTTTCAGGTCCAACTACCAAATTAGGTGTTATGGACAGAGGGGGCGGAAGCACCTACTTTAATATTAGGTTTTTTTAAAACTAATATAAAATTTAGCAATTACACACGCGACTCAGAACTGGGACCTCCCAGTTACAAGTCCACGCTCATAACCACTACACTCGTACCGTCATTGACGTAGCGCTGTAGTGGTCCTGGATGTTATTGCTAATGAAACTATTGAATGTAGCTTTGATATGGCGATTTGCTGGCTATTGGTTCAATTTCACCACCAAACGAAAGATCAGCTTCCAACTTTGTCCGTTTGTGATACACACAAGAGGGAAAATCGAGTTCGAAAATCTAGCACTGTTAAAATAGTTCTTGACATAGCACTGTAACCGTAGCAGAAATAAAATGGTAGTGATGTTAATAATGACGCTTGGGCTCACAAATTAAATTTTACGTTTATGCTGAATAACCTTTACATATAAGAATAAAATGAGAACTGCCGAGCAACAAGCGGTTTGGTAACGTTGGCTAACAGCGATTTCTTGATGACCAACTCATTATAAATCTTGCTTGATCGTTGAAATGTTGCTTGTTCGCTAGCTGTTCGAGAACTTATCTTGTTTATATAAATAGTTCTTCAAAGATGGTGTGAATGTTAAATGGATACCGATCGTACTAGAGTAAATTTTGGTTCAAGATTATTTGAAAACCAGTAGAAGACTGAAGCTATAAATTGGCTTTTTTTTTCTAGTTTTATACAAAATGTTTGCAGTTGGCAGTTTCTTTAATCTCTCAGTCTGTACATGAGCGCTTAGTTCCAGATGGGCGTGGCAGAAGCGGTCAATCACACAGTACATTCAGCATTTGTGACATGTTATGCAATAAATACAGCCAACACGGAGTCATTAAGCGCTGTAATAATGAAACTTCACACTTACTTATTTCCCGTACAGCGGTAAGAGAAAGTTAAAAAGCAAATAAAAATCTACAAATCTATGCGCAAGAATAAAAGATAAATAACTGAGAAATATACGAGTATATATATGTAAATACATAAATATATATATATACACTTTATGGCCTTCGATATTATGATATGTTATTTAGTATGTTATGAGAAGAGATGCAGTCATTGAGAAGGAGAGAGAGAGAGAGAGAAAAAAAATGAACAAATACACTCACAGGTATAAATTTACCAGCTTTATGATAAGGTCACATGGAAATTCAAATGAGGTGGACGAAGAGTGATAAGAAAACGGCAAGAAAATGATGATGGAGGTGATTCAAATGATAATAACATTATTTAACATGCTAATGGAAGTTGAATTCTCCCGAGAGTTGCATCTAAACTGACTTTTTCTTACTTTAACTTGTATTATTTGTATCCTCCTCGTGTTTGCGGTGCAAATGTTGCCATTGTTTAAGACATACAATGCAATATATAAATATTTTTGTTGTGTCTCTTATTTTATTATACTAACTAAAAAAAAAATCGAATTATTTTAGAGGAAGATTGCGATCGTGCCAGAACTTTCGAAATTGAGTTTTCATCGGAAATACCTGTTTTCCGGTCCCTTGAAATCTAAAAAAGTTGTTTTTAGAAAAAGGTGTGTGTGTGTGTGTGTGTGTGTGTGAAATGAATATCTTAAATACAGTAAAAGTTGCAGGAAACTTTTCAAAATTGATATTCCATTTCTAGATACTACCACCGCATTAGACTCGAATATTTCAGACAAAATCCATCAACCGGAAGTGCTACTTTACTGAAATTAGTTTCCAGTTTTCTGCGATTTTTTTCTAAAACGGCTCCAACGTTTTCATTAAACTTTACATATCAACTACACATAACAAAGACACTATAACTTTCAAATTTGAAACATTTCTCCAGGAAAATTCATTTAAGGGCACTATTGAGGAAGCGGTGGGGGGGGTTATTTTCCTCTAAAGTGCTATTTCAGTTATTACACAATTCTATCATCTAAATAATATTAATTAATATATAGCTTTATGATACTCTTCGACTTACGAACTTGATCGACTCTCAGATCGTTGTATCTGTCCCTTTTGTTCGATCAATTCTTGAGTACTGTTGTGTGTTCTGGTCTCCTTATCACAACAGTCACATAAAAAGACTAGGAAGTGGTGCAGAATCGTTTCCTCCGAATTAACTATGAAGATCTTAGATTGTAACTTAAAATTCAAAATTTAGATTTGCATAAACCGACTTGCTCATTGTATTTTTATTTTCAAAATTATTCACCATTTTATTGATTACAATATATTCCTAGATGTTGCACCAGACAAAAAAATAACTTCTATTAATATTTCCTATTATGACTGTGATTACGTTAAATCTGGAGTCCCTCTTCCTAGAATGATGCGCCAATTAAATAACTTCTCTATTGATATTTTTAGTACGAATTTGACAAAATTTCAAAAATTATTAGTTAATAAAGGTGCTTTTATTAAATTTTAGTTATATATAGTTTTAAGTTACTTAATCTTACTTAATTCTTGATTTATTACCATGAATTCTTTAAATTTTATACTACATTATTTTATATTTTTCTATAGTGTATTATTTGTATTTAATGTTCTCCTATTACGTATTTTTATTGACTTTTGTATATTTATTAATATGTATTTTCATGTGTATGTTTAAATATGTAATTGGGTTTTACCCGTTTAATAAATAAATTAATTAATTAATTAAATAAACTGGTTGAATTGAAGAAAATTGGTTGACCGGAAGTGCGACTTTACTGAATAAGTTATTCAGTTTTTTTTGTAATTGTCTGTATAAAAATACCAACGGTTTTAAACCCTAATAAGAATTGTAAGTATGAAGAAAATTTGCCATTTCGCAGTAAAAGTAAGTCATATGAGTGTTTCACACCACACTTTTAACTCCTGGTAAGAGAGGAAGTATTGGGAGCATGTCACATTTTAGAAACGGAAGTTTTCACCGGAAATACATGTTTTGAGGTCCCCTGAGTATGAAAAAATGTTTTTAGCAAATGATCTTGTTTAGGTTTTGTGTGTGTGTGTGTGTGTGTGTGTGTGTGTGTTGTGTGTGTGTGTGTGTCTGTCCTTGTGAATGATTAAACAAAATATCACAAAAAATGAAAAAAATTACAGCAAACTCAAATTATTCCGTTTAGTTACTATTATTACCACATCTACCGCAAAGATTTTGGGCCGAATCCATCAATTGGAGGTGCAAGTTTATTGATTTTTTTTTTTTTTTTGCAGTTTTTCGTCATTTTCAGCAAAACAATTCCAATAATTTTCTTTATGGAACGATTTATAGTCAATAGTTTCAAACATCTATCACTTATGATTGAAACAAATTTGTTGGAAAAGCATAGCTAGAATTTCAAAAGTGAAGTATAATGGGTATGAGAGGAAAATAATTGGGTTTATAAGAAGAAATAAGCCGGTAATAATGCTGAACACTGTATAATGAAAAAGTAACACAAACTGCCCGGACTTTACACATGAATAGAAATTAGGTAGCGAGAGATTTAGACTGAATGAAGAGAAGGGTATAATAGTAGTTGGTTGCTGACTCGTTGTTAACTGTTGTAAGACTGTTGTATAAAGTGTCTTCTGTAGGGCTAGCTCAGCTGTATATATACAGTGTCTGCCACTCTAGTCTGGCCTAAGTAGCGAGTGAGATTCTCAATTTCTTGTTTCTCTCTGCTCTTTGGATCCCGCTCTTCGGATCCTATTACATGAAGTAAATCGGAAACTTCTTTGATTGTGACAAAGTCTTGCTTGATACAAATATTAAATGTATCATTAATAAATACTGTACGTGCAAATTTATAAATATACCGATTAAAAAAAATGAATGTCCTTATCAAAAAATTTTTAACTAGTCAAAAAATATAACTACTGATAGACAGTATAAATAATATGAATACTGATCAAACGATATTAAAAAAAATACTGATACTATTTTAAAAAATCTGGTTGTGAAACACTCACACAACTTTCTCTTACTCCTGTTCTCAAAATTATAATTGACAACTTTTATAGTTTGTGTACCAAATATAATGAAATTCGTCGAAAACTGTAAAAAGCTATTCAGTATAAGCGCACTTCCGGCTTACAATTTTCTTAAAACTTGGAATTTTTGGGGCCATCTATTTATTTCTAATTAATTTTGTTTGGATGATAGAATTGTCCATTGCACTTTAGAGAAAAACACAACCCCTCCCCTCCCCTAAAAGTGCCCTTAAATGAATTTTCCTAGAGAAATGTTTCAAATCAAATAAAAGTTGTAGCTCTTTGTATGCGTGTTTATATACTATGTTTCAAGAAAATCATCGGAGCCATTTTTGTGGAAATCGCGAAAAAGTGAAAAAACCATTTGTAAAGGTGGTAAAGTAAACGCACTTCCGGTTATGCGATTTATTTCAAACTTGGAATTTCAACAATATATTTAATTCTAATTAACATTATTTAGATGACAGAATTTTCCAATAAACTGAAATAGCAGTTAAGATGAAAACCTAACCCCCCTCCCCCAGAAGTGCCTTTAAATGAATTTTCCCTGAGAAATGTTTCAAATAAAAGTTGTAGCTCTTTGTATGTGCAGCTGATCTAGCAAGTTTAAAGAAAATCGTCGGAGCCATTTTTGAGTGAAAAATCGGGCAAATACGTAAAAACAAACAAAACTAGTAAATGGTAGTCCCGGTTGAGGAATTTCAACGATAACGCACTCGTCAGATCCCATGGTGATACCTACCGTAATATCAAGTTTCAACTTCCTACGGGTTTTCCGGCTGAATGATTCATTGAGCTATGCTGTTCACACCATACATACACACACGACCAATTGCTAGCTAACCACTTTTTTGGACTCAGGGGGACCTCAAAACGGTGAGATTAATCCGGTGCAAAACTCGATATCGGTAAATTTGACACGATTACAATACTTCCTCTTACTTGGAGTAAAAATACATTGATAAAAAAAAAACGGCAATGAAATTCCTAGTAATCGCCTGTGAAGTTAATATTGAAGCTTAGGCGTTATAGTAGTTCATACAGTTTTCCTTCATGAACATACATACAAGAAGATAAGTATCGTTACCAAACTCTTTTACAGTGAGTGTCCATAAATAATGTTAAATAAATTTATATTATAAGGACAATATAAAAGCCACTTTAACAATGTTATTACAAACTTTATCCATTCAATATGCAATGTTTAAAATTACAAAAAAAAATAATAATAATAATAATATGTCAACATAGGTTACCTCGTTACATAAATATAATATATTGTTTATGGAATAAAAATGTCAGCCTTATAATAAATAATTTGTTGTGGTCGTAAAAATAATATGCAATCTAAGATAGAAACAACCTGTCAATAATTAATCAAGAGAAACTGTAAATAATAGAGATCATTGCATAAACATTTTATGCGAAATCTATCAAAATTTTTTTTTACTTAACTAATTTATCTACTACAATGGCAGCTCTCGTATAATTGAAAATATTGATATCCAACTTTCAGTTTCAATTCCGTTATTTAAATGTTTCCATTAAAGGTAAAAAATTTAATATTTAAATTTATTTTCATAATTAACATACATAAATGCATTTGTAAAAAAGTACCCTTAAGCATCAAACAAACACATGGCTATAAGTAAATTTCGCGAAGCTATTTGTTTGCGCCCCTGTTACGAACTGCCTTATGATGAAAAAATCTGGTGTGAAATACTCATATGCCTTTCTATTGCTGCATTTCTCGCAATTGTGAACAAACTCAGTATAGTAATCTCTCTTTCTCTTTTCCACGCATATCGATCAATAAAAACATTCTCACTTTCTCTTACTCTATATTGGAAGTCTCGTGAGTAAAGTAATGCTTTTTTAGACTCGAGTTTAGGTATTGACCAGACGAGCGTGAGAGTGTAAAAATACTTTACTCACGTATTGAATATTGATTTTTTTCTGGAACAGTATTAAATTGGTGCTTAATTTATATGAATATAAAAATATATGAAAAGTTGCAATACTGAGAATGTATTTTAATTCAAATCAAATACTCCCTCTTTCCATAACCTGATATAATCAGAAATCCGCTGGGATTTGTTTTTATCTCGTTTTTTTTCCCATTCTGCCGCTAAATGTCGGAATAGTTAGAGTTGAATAATGTTACTTCTGTAATCGTTGAATAATTTAACGATTATTACACTAAATTTAATGTAGAAAGTTCTACTTTCAAATACAAGTGAGTTAGTTACACACTACTTTCCTTTGTGAGTGTGCCGGACTGGCGAGAACAAGGTTTCATCAACTGGGGATTAGTAATCCCGAAGCCACGAGCTTTATGACGGAGCCACTTTCAGCTTTGTTAGGCCTGATTAAGAAAGCAAAGCTGAAGGATGTGCTATACACCTAGGGGATCCACAATACGTAGACCTCTCAATGAAGGTCGCAGTGGAACAAGGCGTGGCCCTCCCCAGTCTAATCTAATCTACACACTACTTTCTCTCACTTGTGTGTGAAAGTAACATTATTCAACTCCCCGACATCTAGTGGCAAAACGCGAAAACAAGATCAAAACAAAAGTGGATTTGAGGTAATACCCCAAACAGAGGTTATAAAGAGATGTAAAATTTGACTTGAATTAAAATACAATCTCAGTATTGCAACTTTTCACTTTTAATTATATTCATATACTCGTATATTAACAACCAATTTAATACAATTGTAGAAATTATTTAAAATTTAACTCTAAGGAAAAGTTCTTTACAACTCTCTTTCAGTTGCCACACGAGCGCTAGCGAACAATTTCACATGAAATGTATGGGTGTTTCTATCTCTGCCTCATAAACTCAACAAAAGGGATCAGGCATAAGCCCCATTACGTACAGGTGCCTCCTTAAACTACAATGCCTAGTAAGGGGTCCGAACAGATGCCTGAGAGAGGTCGTGAAAGATAATGCAACATCCACTAATACCATGCAGAGCATCTTAGACTGCCGCATCTAACAACCCACGGAGTTCATCCATAAGGATGAATGCTGTGAAACTACCTATGAATGGAAGCTTGACAGACACGTGTCTACAGTCACACCAACAGCAGGCTCAGCCCAATGAAAGAGAGAGAGACGCTTAATTTGGCAAACCTATCTATCTCCTCATTTCTTATGAATTCCATATGACCTGGTACCCAAACTAGACCAAGATCCTTTGAAAAGGATAGCTCTTCTAGTCTTTTGGAGGATCCCTTTACTAAAATAGAGATGAAAACACAAGAACTCAATGCCTTCAAAGGCATTGTATCAAGCAGATACAAACCCCTCTCAAATTAGAATTTGAAAAATCCGCTCATCGCAGACACATTACATTCAATTTACTTCTGCCATGGCTTCTAACCAACATATATCCCCACCGCCCTCTACAGTTATGATGGTGGCAACTGAGTAAAATATTTGCAAATGGATCTATTTTAAAAGGTTCAAAACATGTATTTCTATCGAATATTCAAATAATCATAAATGTTCATCGAAAACTTCATAAGATCGCTTTGTTTCCTCTTTAAAGCAGTAAAAAAAAGTAAAAATAAAAAATGATTATTATTTCTACTACAAAATGTGATTTGCATGCTCATTAAGTGTGCTTGATTACGTTTGTTTCTTTGGTCCATTGGGTTATTGCCTAAGTATAAAACAGGTTTCAATAATACACTACAAAACTTACGCAATAACAAACAAATGATCTAAATGTATACATTGCGCCCGCCACAAACAAAGAAGTATCAAGCTTACAAAAGTAGTAGTAAAACACAAAATAATATTTTAGAAACTAAATATTAGAAGATACACAATAATAATAGCATAGTTTTTTTGCAGAAATCATTAATCTCTAGACAAGGCCATGTAGTCACACACACACACACATATATATATATATATGTATGTTCATATAAACACAAAAACACACGACACAAGCCTCCATGAAGTAAATATAAATATTTGTGCAGCACACGTCCTATGTTCCATCCATTATCTAACAAGGTTATTGCTTATTTACAAAGATAGAATTATGTTACGTAATATTTTCTAAAGTTAAAAGAGGAATGCTTAAGTTAACATCATATATAAAAAAAATTTAAAAGTTCATGCGGAAGATTAGGTGTCGCGGATCTGATGTAAACTGTTTGGCAACTTGTATTAAAGAACAATTTTTTAGACTTAATTATAAATGAACTTGTTCTTACTTGGACAACTTTAAATAATAGAAATTTTTCCCTTAATAACCTGCATCTTTTATTTTATGATCATTTATTGGATTCAGGTTTTCGCCCATGGTCAAGAAATCTCAATAAACAGTGCAATATTTAATTTAAAGATCCTCAGATAATGGTTACTTTGTACAAGTTTCTGGTATGTCCTATTTTAGAGTTACTATCTAGTCACCTTATCACAAAATATATACTGATACCCATTGACGCCACAACAAAAAGATTTCTACGTCTTCTTTGGTATCGGGAGATTTGAACTTATTTAGACATACCCTATGATCTGATCATGGAAACTACTACACTTCTCAGACTATACTCTATAAGACGACACACTCACTGGTTTGACTTTCATGTATAAACTCTTAAACAACCAAATTGACTGCTCCTACATTCTCAACTTGTTGAATTTTCACGAGCCAAAGTTCATAACTAGAGAGCAAAATAGTCTTTTCAAAAAACTACTTAACGAGACTGTCTATCTAAAATTTAGCCCCATTCCCAGAATAATGGAGTCATCGAACCAACCAGAATGTTTTTTTTTTTGTATTTTGATCGACATCAATGGTCCTTTGCATCTTATTAAATAGATACTTTACCTTATAATAAAACCCTCTATATTATTGGAACGAATGAACTCAAATAAAAAATTAAAAAAATAACTAACAAAATAGTATCTTAACCTTTTTATTTCAATTTAACGCTACTTTACTCTTTTATTTTTGCTAAATAATTAACACAGTCATAAATACAATATTTTCTGAATTCTGACTGTGTAATATTTACATTCATCCTAGTAAGTACATTCAGCCTTGTAAATACATTCATCATTAAAAAAAAAAAAAAAACATGTGCACCCTGATAAATAGATTTATCCTACAACCACATTCGCCTTATAAAACATTCATCATTATAAATACATTTATCCATTAAACAAAATACGCCTACCCACATACGTCTATTTACAAGAGAGTGGAGAACTCTATATTGCTCCCACTCTATGAAGATCCTAAACCTATCCTCATTCACACACGTGCCGGTGTGCCAAACCCGATACAGGCCCATGTCCTAGAAAACAGTGGCTTCGCGAGAAATGTTGGAACAAGTCTTGAGCAAGCAGGAAGTCAAGAGATTTCCACCCCTGCCGCGGCCTTGCCCCCCCCCCACGAACTAGAATGTAATAATCTTTATATTTCATCTGTAGAATTTAAAAATTAAATTTTCACTAAGAAAGATTATGTTTATTGATATGTGTGCAACAATTTTTTTTTTTTTTTTTAATTAGACTTGTATGTTTACTTTCATCTATTTCTCATTACATTAATTTATTTTTATTACTTTTATTTATTTCTTTTTTTTTCTTTTTTAGTATTCATACTTCAACTTGGGACAAGATTTTAGTCTTCATATTAATTATATTTTCAATTGTATTTTTGATAACA
The DNA here is from genome assembly GCA_011037195.1 of Triatoma infestans. Taxonomy (NCBI): domain Eukaryota; kingdom Metazoa; phylum Arthropoda; class Insecta; order Hemiptera; family Reduviidae; genus Triatoma; species Triatoma infestans. The sequence goes on along the minus strand of JAAEAF010008771.1, from coordinate 6,415 downwards.
CTGTAACTGTGTATAAATCCATTTATATATGAATAAAAAAACCCATACCGAGTGTCTTTGTCACTTTATTTGTATTTGTGGATATCACATTGTTTATTAAGTCAACCTGAAGATGTGCGAATACCCCCTTAACTGCACGGTAACCACAAAATGAAAGAGGATGTCGTGAAAAAAAGTGCTAAGTTTTCCCACCATTGAAAAACAACCTCCTGTTGAATATAGCTCTTACTATGTAGCCAGTTCTATATTATTTAGCTTTTTCGCAACAAATGTGTTGCATATATTTTGTTGAAGATAAGAGATCAAAAAGACGAATTATAAAAGATCCTGTTCAGGAAAAGTGTAATTTAACTGCTAGCGCCATTTTACATATTTTATGGTACTTTGGTGAATTATTCACTTTAGGTTTAAGAACTTGTGCATGGCTTATAAGTAAGTTTTTTTTTTTCTTTCACAGGATAAGCAGTAAAAGGTTATGCAAGTAAAAACCCACCACCTTTTATCGCTAGCCCAACCCGGGTCTGAATATTTGTTCTAGACCCGGTTTGTTGTTGTTTTTCTTGGGGTAGCTATATATGGACCCAGCGAGGCTTTGGATAGCGTAGAGTGTGGTCCCTCCCCATAGATAAATAATAATAAATGGCTAGCTCAACTAGACATTGTAACGTTAGAAATTTTAAAGAAAATGTATTAAATTAATTAGAATAAGGGAAGGTCGCGCGAGTGTTTCACAACCAAAGTTTTTAGTATAGTTTTTTTTTTTTAGCTTTTCTACTTTTAGGCGAAAAGGAAGGTTAATATCATTCCAAAACAAAACAAAGCTGTAACTTTGGCAAGAAGGCAAAGGCCAGGTTCTAACCCATTCATATGCATAGTAGAGAAAATTAGGCTCCTCCAACTATCTGGAGTGAACACGAGTTCCAACTCGTGGGGAAAAATTAAACCCCGCTCTTATACTGCTTGTTTTAAAATTTCCACCCGTGATTTTTGCCGACGTTAATCCTAATCAAGTCAACACCAAGTTAAAGGAATCCTATTGCAATAAGGACAAAACATCGGTTTATAACAAATCATATGATATTACTTGACTGAATTTATAGATCATAGATACATACATAGATCAAGTTTATAACTTGATTGAATTACATACATAAATAAGCTGGCCGCTTTTTTTTTCAAACACTTCCCCGCGATAATCGATATTAACAAGCTTCTCATGCAAATAGGAATTTAAGGTTTCATTAAAATTGTTAATTAGTACAATGTGTGGTTTACCTTCTGTATAACACAAAATACAACAATAAATTAAAAATTCAATGTTTAAAGAAAATTAGTCAGGCACAAGTTTACAAAACAACTATAAGATTCAATATGGATGTAATACATCAGACAAATTTTTCCAAAACCTGTTTATCGCTACCCTAACTATAATAAAATTAAATATATATTAATATAAATAAATGGATTTAACATAACAATATATATCTCCTTGACATAAATATGTAACTTACTTTAAAGTAAGCCACTTCTGTCAGAACTATGTTGGTTTTTGGAAGTATTCTAACCTCGACATTAAGTGAGACACCTTGTTACACTATATTGTTTTTTTTAATAAATCATACGTCACCTTGTAAAAATTAGTTTTGCCCCAGTTTCATCGCACGGACTAAATACATTAAATATTGTTTTTTTTCCCTCATCTATTTATAAAATAGTCTTTTGCCTATGTACAACTCTTTTGTATGTTTTTTTTTTTAATAAATTATTTTTTACAAAGCGTTCTATAAAATTAGAAATTATTTCAAATAAAACAAAGTTGTGAAACACTCACGTGGCTTTTCACTTTCTGCAAATCATTGCAACTTTAATTTTTAAAGTTTCTTTAAACTTGGAATTCTAGGAATGTATTTAATATACCTTAATATTATATAATTGGTTAAAGCCAGTTAAGAGCAATGAAATGGCAGTTTTAAGGGAAGCTTAACGTTCGCAGCACTCTTAAAATTCTAGCATTAGCGGTATGAATGGACATCCATTCCCAGGCCAAATATGTTTGTTTTCCTTAGAGGGAGCTGTATGAGTCGAAAAAAGCTCTAGTTAGCGCAAGTTATGATTCCTCAAATAATATATTCAAATATCAAAAATCTTAAATCTATTAAAAAAAAAAAAAAAAACTGCTGTGAAACACTCACACGACTTTCTCTTAATCCTTTTATGCTATTAATATAAAATGAGAATTTTTTTTTAAATTCAAAATTTAAGTATTTGTCCTAACATAAATATATCCACAGGGAAGGGATTAGCTCAGTGGTTAGCGCACTGGACTCCCACGTGGAGGACTCGGGTTCGAATACAGCTAGACGATGCTTTAGATTTATTCTTCCTACGAGCCCCTACAGCTCACTGTCCGGTGATGGACAGTGTTGTCTGTAACGAGAGAACATTGCCTTGAGTTACTAGTGCATTGAGTAGGCTCCGGGCGCAATGACTGAAATGTATTTGATGTGGTGTGTTGTATGTTTGTAGTAGTGGCTTGTAGCGTGAACAGTTTTGTAAAGAGCTTGTGAGTATATATGTTTAAGAGAGAAGTATTAGGAAATAATCAAGAGATCACACTGAAATAGATATAATCTCTAAGTGAATTGTAATGTTATGGTGATGTTTGTAGTTGGTTGTGTAGCACGAGCGGTGTTGTAGAAAAAGGGCTTGTAAGTATGTAAGTTTAAGAGAGAATGAAGTATTAGTAATAAACAAGAAATCACACTGTTTTTAAAAAGTTAAATTCTCTAAGAGAAATTAAGTTACTTTAGATTACCACAACAACAAGCTTATAAATTAACTGGAATAAACTGTAATGTTATAACTAAGGAACGGATTTTTATGTATTTAAAAATGCCAAATATTTAATTAAAATATGCATTTATTTTCGTCAATTATGTGGAAAATATGTGATTTTCTTAAAATATTTTCTGGAATATTTAAGTAAAATGGACATTTTTTTTTTATGAAAATGGATTTTTTTTTTTTTGGGACAAGTTATAATTACTTATACAAGAAAAGAACATTTTTACAATTTATAATAATTTATTAGGAACAAAATAATTTGTTTTTACTATTTATAAAAAGATGTGTTAAATTTTCAATTTTGAAAACTTCACTCTTCGAAATTGTTTGCAACCACATGAAATTTCAAATGTTGGAACGTAAAGTGATGACGATCTGGGCGTAAGATGGACTTGTAACGACTAAAAGATCGTTCAACATCTACAGATGTTATAGGTGCCTTGCTGAAAGAAGTTATCTCGTTGGTTGTAAAGGGTACACGATGTTCTGAGGTGCTTCTGTTCCACTGATAATATCAGAAATCTGGCAGATGGTCTCCCACCCTTTGTTCTTGCTCAGTACTTCTACCAGTTTTGATCTGATCAGATCTCCCTTACTCCCAGGTATTCCTTCCACCTTTTCGATGACTTTTTTAACGTTGGACACGTTTTCTGTCAGTCAAACACTTTGGGACTCAAGTTGGTAATGGCTTGTGCAAGAAATTCGCAATTGTCAGAAATGAATGAAATTAGGTTTCTCGAATAAAGACTTGGCAGTATTTATCGCTACTGCTTCGTCTTCGAAATGTGAATTGGACACTTCAACGAACGAGCTGAAAGAACAGACAACGTCAGACAACTTCAAAGAACTAACAAGTGCCCGTCACTGTTTAGCAGCATTCTGTGTAAATTACAATAACCTACAGTCTGTGGTTCACAGTTCCTGTCAACCACCTCCCAATTATGAAAATATGCCCAAATGAAAAATATGAAAAAATATGTACATATTTTGATTAAATATGTAGAAATATTTATTTATTTTGATCAAATATGTATAAATATGCGATAACATCCAAATATGTGGAAATATGTGAAATAAAAGTAGACTTAAACGCCTTAAAAAGTGTCAGTATGAATACTTCTAGTTGAAAAACGTCTGTAAATTGCCTATAAAAAAATATGTAAATACATACGAATCTGTTCCCTAGTTATAACACAACTCAGAAGCGTCCTCCTTGAATTCTAGCACAAGTCTGTCTTTAAAAGAATCTCTTCTCTTTGTTCCTTCAATTCCTCCCCTGTGAGGAGAAGGGGTAGTACAATGCCATAATTGTTCTTAAATTTTTCCAGTAACTGTTTCCATATACCTGCTTGTCCTTTTGCAAGGGAATGTCACATATCTAGATATTTTTGATTTATTTATGAATTAATATATTTCTAAGTTTCTTGCATCCATCACAGAATTTAAGTACTTTTATAATATCACAACTATTATGTTTATAAATCAATTATTTATCTAGAATAAAAGCTAAACTCTATAACTAGCACTAATTCCTGAAGTGTTCTGGTCGAATGTCTAAAACAGACTGTTCTTGTTTGAAAGCAGAATGCAGAATGTACTTCTTTTCAAATAATGCTAGTATGTCTGGAGGGAGTGTATTGTGTTACCCTAACTGTTTCTTGCCCTTTGTCTCTTGGTTTGCATTGACCTAAATTATAGTACCTGGCTCTTTTCCCTTCACTAAAATACACTATTTGAACTAGCTAAATTCACAAGATTATATTTCACTAAACTATTTTCAAGGTTCTTATTTTCTTTCATTTCGTTCTTCCACTACAGACCGACCATAGATGTTGACGCGCCTTAAATTTAAAAAAATAAATAAATAAATATATACAGTTTGTTGGGGAAAAAGTACCAACCTACTAATCTTGGTAGAAGAGAACTGATGATTATATTATGGCCCAGTAGAGCGTCCTAAAAACAATGAACAAACTATATATACAATTTATAATTAACGCCACAAATTCCGTAACAACTATCCAAAAAAAAAAAAAGCATTTTTTGACAAATGTTTCAAATTAAAGTATTTTTAATCCGTGAAGTTAGCAATCCAAGTTTAAATGTAATCGTTTTAGTTACTTTGGAAAATAATCTCAAAAACTCAAAAGCCTATTCTATAAATGTCGCCCTTTTCCGATTAACCGATTTTCTTCATATTTGAAATTCTATCAATACTTCCAATATGTATTAATATTATGTAGGTAGTAAAACCATATCATATACTGAAGTGGTACTTTAGAGGCTAGCATAACATAACTGTTCCCATTGAACTCCCCTCTCCAAATTAATTTTCCAAGGGAAATGTTTCAAATAAATGTGGTTAAGTATTTATCTGTGTAGATAATAGACAAAGAAAAAAAAAAATTCAGTAAAATCGTACTTCAGATTGATGGACTTTGCCCTATATCTTTGTGTCTGTTGCGATGGTAGTACCTAAACGGAATACCAAGTTTAAACTTTCTACGACTTTTCCTTTTTGTTCAAAGTGCCTGTTAACACTAATAGATCATTAGCTAACAACTTTTTTCAGATTCAGGGGCCCCAAAACACGTATTTCCGGTGAAATTTCAATTTCGGATGTATGGCACGATCGCAATCAATACTTTTATTATTAGTAATATCACAGTACTACTATTATTAGTAAGAGAAATTAGAAGACAAAACTTTGAAGAAAAGAAAAAAAAATGGATGATCATGACGCTTAATCCACCTGGGCGGCATTTTTTAGTAATTAAAAATTTATATTTATTGACTGTTCAACCACAGACTGTGTTATTGACAGGGATGCTGCAAACTGAACAGACGTTTATGATGACGTAGATTATCATGCCTACACAAAACAATCTAAAATTAATATTCACGATAAAACATTTTAAATAAATAAATAAAAAAAATGAATGATCTTAATTGGATGCTAATCAATAAATAATCTTCTGACTTTTGCCTGATTTCAACCCAAGTAATAAAAATTGAGCTTATAACGAATTTCATTTTTAAGCAATAATTGAAAGAGAACTTTGATTAACGGTGTATTTATATCGATGAAATGATCCTTAAGAGGAACTACAAAAAAAGAAATGTAAAAGAAAATATAAACCAGAGCAAAGTAAATTGAAAGAAAAAAAGAAAAAAGAAAAATGGATTTGCCATAAAAAAGTTATTACCTAATAAACGTGAGAAAGTTTAGAGACAATCTGAAAAGAGAATTTACCTCTCAATAAAATATTGAGAAATGGAGATTCTTATTTCATATAAATCGAAATCTAATATCACGCACGCACGCACACACGCACACACACACACACACACACACAGTGCAAATCAGCTTGTAGGAAAATTTATTAAGTTCAGAATACAAAAATCAAAAGATTGTTTATGTAGACCACATAAATGAAATAAATATGACCACATATATCATTTTTTCATGTAACTTGATTTTGAAAGGGTTTTGTGGAAGCTGGGAGGTCACAAGTTATTCCCTTCAAGCTTTTTAACTTGAGATGGATTATAGGGTAAGATTTGAATCAAA
>JAAEAF010008770.1:0-21964 GCA_011037195.1 Triatoma infestans | reverse complement strand
CTAGGTGGAGCGGTGTGAGATTGAGAATAACCTCAATCCCGGCTGTAGGGCACGTCCTCATTGCTCCCGTCGTGCATAGGCACGCAAGGCGCTGTACTTTGTCAAGAGTCTTTTTGACCTTCTCGAGCTTTGCTCTGCTGTACCACGCTACTGCGCCATAGGTGATAATAGGTCTCACCATCATAGTGTACATCCAAATAAGAATTCGAGGAGGGCATCCCCAGGACTTGCCCGCCACCCTCCTGCACACCATGAGAGCGCGAGTAGCTTTACTGGCAGTTATTTCAACATGCCTATTTCATAGAAGCTTACTATCCAGAGTTACCCCAAGATATTTAACCTCCTTCTTCCACTCAAGATCAACTCCAGCTAGCTGGATACTTTTCAGATGTGGAAGAGCCCTGCGCCTTGTAAAAGGAACTACCGTGGTTTTCGCTGGGTTAATACCCAACCCCACGGAAAGGCACCATCTATTTGTGATGTCTAGACCCCTCTGTAATATTTCACAAAGGGTATCTTCGAACTTACTCCTAGCAATTATGACAATATCATCGGCATACCCCTGACAGATGTCGAGATCCGTCAGTTTGCAGAGGAGTTCGTCTACTATCAAGCTCCATATTAGGGGTGACAAAACCCCCCCTTGAGGACAACCCCTGGTCGTACTGACTCTAATGGTTTCTTGGCCCACCATCGTCTCCACTGTTCTTGTGGACAACATCTCATTCACCCACCTCACCATGGTGCCGTCAACCCCCCTTTTAATTAGGGCCCTACTGACGGCCTCATGGGAGGTGTTATCAAAAGCCCCCTCTATGTCAAGAAAGACACAGATGGCCGTCTCCTTGACATCTAGAGATTTCTGGATAACACTCGTCAGCTCATACAGAGCGGTATCCGTTGATCTTCCCGCTCGGTATGCATTCTGTCGCGGGTGCAAAGGCACCCTTCCCAGAATCTCCGTTCTTATATAACAATCCAAGACCTTCTCCATTGCCTTCAGAAAAAAGGACGTAAGGCAGATAGGCCTGAAGGATTTGGGCAGGGTCGAATCCTTATTCCCTGCTTTCGGGATGAACACCACCCTTGCCCTTCTCCATGGTCTCGGTATATACCCGAGTGCCAAACTACTTCTAATTATTCGAACCAGGTGTGGTAGGACCTCCCCTATGCCCTTCTGCATAAGGGCGGGAAAGACTCCATCCACCCCCGGTGACTTGTATGGCAAGAACGAGCCAATTGCCCATTCCAAGGGGTACAGAATGCCTTGGCTACTTCCCAATCCACCCTGCCGGGCCTGCCCGGTTTCATTACTTCCAATACTTCCTCCCACGGTAAACTCCCCGGGAAGTGAGTATCCAGCAGGAGACGAGCCCTTTGCTCTCCATCTTGCGTATAGCTGCCTTCAGGATTCCTGAGCGACATATGAGCTCCCATGCCATGTTCGGCCATTGCTTTATGCAATCTGGCCGCCACCGGCAGGGAGTCAATCTCACCACAGAATTTCCTGAAGCTATTTCTCTTGGCTTTCCTTATCTCTTTGTTGTAGGTTGTCAGCTCCACGGTGTAGCTCTGCCAGTCTCCTGTGCGTTTTGCTCTATTATAGAGCCTTCGCACTCGAGACCTCAGCTTTGCCAAGTCCGTGCTCCACCAAGGAGCATCCCTACTACAATGTAACCTGCTAGTGGGGCAGCTATCCTCAAAGGCGCCTATAATCGCCCCATTAACCTCATCCAAATAATATTCCAGCTCCAGCCGGCACTGTGGAGCCTTCACAGCGCCTATGCGGCCAAGAGCACACCCTAAATTGGTTTTAAACTCATCCCAATTTGTTCGCCTGGGGTTCCTCCAAACAGTCTCCCCGTCACCGAGCCCCTCTAGATCAAACATAATGATCCTATGGTCTGAAAGGGAGGGCTCGTTCGAGACCTTCCAGTTCCGAACGAATTGCCCGATACTCTGACTACCTATCGTAAGATCAAGAACTTCCCTCCTAACTCTAGTTACAAAGGTGGGCGCTGCCCCCACATTAAAAATATCTAGATTATACTGAAGGATAAATTCTAAGAGGTACTCACCTCTCCTGTTGTTATTGCTGCTGCCCCATACCCTGTTGTGGGCGTTGGCACCACATCCGATGAGGAGTGGCAGCGTACGCTCTTGACAGTACGCCACCAGCTCCTGCACCTCCGCTGGCGGTACATCAGCCCTGTCCCCAGCGAAGTAGCTGGATGCCACTACGACGGCGCGGTGATTGCCTCCATATTGCAGATGGGCCAAAATAGGCACTAAGTCCCGCGTCGTAAATTCTGAAAGACAAATATAATTAATATTATTCCTGATCAGGATGCAGGCCCTAGGTTTATCACTTTTTGCATCCCAAATTACCTTGCCATCCTTACCTGACAGCCCGCAGATCTGTCCCCCGACTGTCCAGGGTTCTTGAATCAGCACCAGTCCTAGTAGCCGCTTAGTGAACAACCTTGCTATGTTGGCTGATGCCCCCTTAGCGTGGTGTAAGTTCACCTGGGCTACCCCGGTGCTCAGTCCCACAGCATGACCTGTTCATGGAAGGGTGAGAGGAGGATCCCCCTCCTCTTCCAGGAGCATCTGCTCCTCCTTCTCCTCCTCTTCCTTCGAGAGGCTCACCCTGAGAGATGAGACATCCACATCTCCCAGGCTCTCCCTTCGTTGGGCCTTCTCCGGGGAGCAATCCCGCGGTGTTACTTCATCTAGGGTGGAGGGCGAAGGAGCTTGATGCTCTTTCATGCCCGCCTCATCCTCGGACTTCCTAAGTCCTCTAACAGGGAGTTTACCAAAACGGTACCTAATCTGGTACCCCTCCCTCCTCAGTGCCTCGTACGATTGGCCGTCAATGCCGGCAGTCAGTACGAGGTCCGAGTTCTCCTCCTTACAGCTAAGGACTTTCCACGCCATCGTGTTCAGTCCTTCGTTCTGGGCAGTGACGATAGATAATATCTTCTCTATGCCCTTGCCTTCACTGCGCGGGAAGAACGTCGTAATAGTGTGCATCCTCGGGATATCTTCTCCTGAGCATGCCATCAGCTCTACCCCCGTCCAGGTGCTCAAAGTCGATGCCTTTTGATGCACCCAGTCTGCAGTCTGTTGGTTTGTACAGTCCAGCCAAAGCATGCCTGGACGGAAATGAATTCCCACGAAATGGAGCTTATGCTCCCACCCGAGGGATATTTCCTCTACTAGCGCTTCTTCTAATGCTGACAGCTCCTCAGCATTGAGCACCCTCTCCGGGAAACCCCTCGGCATCACGCCCACCCTTACCACCCGCACTGCACCAGCATAGCTTGGGCCAGACTGGCGAGGGATAGGGCGCCCAGCCGAGGAGGGCCCAGCAAGTGCAGCTGAATCGGAGGAAGTCACCCTCCTTCTCTTGACATCCTTCTTCTCGGGAGGTGTAATGTGCCTCTCCCGCTTACCTTGGGCATGTTGAGGTGGGCTATTGTCCCTCTCTTGTGCCCTATGTTTCTCTGCCTCCGCCCTCGCCTCCTGAGGGTTCATGCCCTCAGAGAGCGCGCGGAGGTACCATCTGACGCCTGCCCCAATGAGACCTCTTCTCAGGGGGTCATCCATCGCTCCCGGTTGTCCCGGAGGCGGCAGCGGCGGCGTCCTCTTCTTCCACTTGAGGATCTTTCTCCGTCCCGGTGCCTCCGCCTTCTTACCTGCACCAGGAGGAAGAACTGGAGCCCTCTTGCTCCCTTCCTCACCCTTCTTGCCCGTCTGAGGCTGGTCCGCCTGACGAGCACAGCTCGCCCTGGCGGTACCAGGTCCAGCGGTTCCTTCGTTACCCCTGGGAGCTTGCTCCTGAGGGGTCCGATGCTCAGCATGCACAACAGCGGTTATTGCCCGCTTCTCCACCTGTGCATGTCCAGCCTGATGAGCAATGCTCATCCCACTCGTACTAGGTACCACCCGCACATCCATTTCACTAGGAGCGAGCTCCTTTGTGCTCTGGGCTGCACGAGGTGGTACGACGGCGCCTGCCCGCCCAGTCTTCTGACTCTTCTTTTTCTTCTTCCTCTTCTGCTCTTCTTGTTTAGTATCCATGTCTGGTCCCACGAGGAGCTGGGGAATTCTTGAGTCGACTGTGCCAGAGCCCCGCCTGACACAGCAAGGCCATTTATTACTCCCTGATTTGGCCCGGTTTCAGAGAGGCACCGTTATGATACAGCCTGTATTACCCCCCGGATGCAAACCTCCATGGGCACGGTACGCATAACACCCTGTTTTGGGGGGAGGTGCCCCCAGGGACACCGCCTCGGATGACCGACGGGTACACCTATTCCGTCGGGGACTTTTATCGACGTCTAGGTCTAGGTCCGCCGAATTCTGTAATAAACAGGGTCATCTCTTGTAGGATGCAGTAATACTAAATGCTGCGTTCGGACGGTCCTGATGAATAGGAGGTGAAGCCTGCTATTCACCCTGGGGTATCCCCACCAATCTGGAGGAAACCCCTGAACCCCTTTTGAATAGCTTACTGTCTTTTTGCACTGTCTTTGGGACAGTGTCCTCGGGAATCGGTTCTGGTTTTCTGTATACCGATTGGTTGTTTGTTAATTTTGATTGACGTTTATTGATAAACAATCGAGTAGTATCTTGATAGAAATTTTAAAAAGTGGTAGTCAATCAGTCTCTACATAAACTTGATTCTGTCGCTGAAGAAAATCCGAAAACGGTCAGAAACCATGTTATTGGTTTTGTTTATTGCATTAACCATTTTGTCATAGTGGCTGGGACAAAAACATATTTGACTTTAAGACTACTAATGATTGGCTTTTAAATGTTTGCAACAGCTATATTAGTGGGAAACAAAACAATCCTGGGTTTTCATTGTTTTATGCATTTTTTCTTGAATAAGAGGATCTGCAGGCCATTCTGTTTCAATAACAGAAAAATTATGAAATATTGGAAAAACAGGGCTGTTTTTACACGCCAGCAAATGCCTTGAAAATTCTGTTGTACAATGAATAAACTGAATTACAAAATTTCCATTAAAACTGTTTATTTACATTACACAAATAAATACATTATTGATAACAATTAGTATGAAATACATTTATTAAAAAAAAAACATCTGTTGTGAAACATTCACACGAGTTTCTCTTACTGCAATTTATTTTATTTATTTTTAATTTAAGGCGCATCTACATCTATGGTCATTGGCGCCGAGCCGTCTCAGTGCACTGCCGGCCTCGGGACAGTGTTCTCTCGTTACTGACAATCACCGGATCACCAGACAGTGATCTGTAGATGTTCCGAGGAAGAAAAAATCTAAGGGCAGCACGCTACCACTGAGCTGATCACTACCCTTTTTACTGGAATTAATATGTACCTGAGAGGACTTGGTGGCAACGCCCTCTGTCTCAACAAAAAAAAAATTGTTGTGGGGGTTGGTTCCGCAAAGCTAGAAAGCATCAGAGACATTTTCCGTGTTAGCCTGCTTCTTTTTGCGGTCATCATTTTGCGTTCGCCCATCTTCAGGGTGCGTTTGTCAGACAGTTTGATAACACAGACTTGCACAAAGCAAATTCAGTTTACACACTCATTTCATTGTTTTATGCATTTGCATAGAACAAAGAATTTGCTAATTCATTCCAAGTTTAAAGAAAATATTTTAGTCGTTTTCGAAAAAAATTCAATAACCACTTCTGTTAAGCCGTATTTCCGGTATCTGATTTTCTTGAAATTTGGAATTCTAGAAATGCTTCTGTCCTAATATGTATCTCAATACTATATTCATAGTAGAACCATAAATTATACCAAAGTAGAACTTTACAGTCAAGTTTAACTATTATTTGTTCCCAAGCAACGCCCCAAAAAATTCAATATTCCTAGAAAAAATGTTCCAAACAAAAGTGATAGGAAATCCAAAAAAACTGATAAAAACATTGAGTAATATAGCACTTCCGTTTGATAGATTTTAACCGCAACCATTGTGGCTGATGCGGTGAAGGTACTTAAACCGAATACCAAGTTAGAGCTTACTGCGATTTTTCGTTTTTCGAGATATTTTGTTCACATATACTCAGACGATTTGCTAAACACATTTTTTTCTTAACCAGGAAACCCACAAAGCTGTATTTCAGGTAAAAATACAATTTCGAAACTTTTACACGAACATAATACTTTACCAACAAAGTAAGAGAAGTAAAACAAGAAAGTTTTAGTAAGTTTTACATCTCTTCATTCGACTTTATCCAATAAGTACAAGAGAGTATTAGTACAAAAATTCACCGCAAAATAACAGCATGTACCAAGGAACTAATAGTATAATCAGGATGGATTAGTGACAGACAACTCCTTATTTTACAAATTGTATTTATTAATTCTCCTAAATAAGGTTATCTTCAGTTTTTTCTTTCAATTAATTTATAAAACTGTTATTCAAAAATCTGGGTGAAACAGTCACACGAATTTCTCTTGCTTGAGAGTTTATGCAATTATATTTGCACGTTTTCAAGAAAATTAAAAAAAAAACTCAAGACCATATCCTGTAAAATTGCACTTCCGAATTACAATTTTTTCTTCAAATATGGAATTTTACCCATGCTTCTAATTTTTATTAAAATTATATGGCTGGTAGAACCATATAATTATATTGAAGTGGTACTTTCAAGGAAAGTTTAAAATTACTCCTATAAAAACAATTTTGTCGGGAAAATGTTCAAGAAGGTAATTATGTATGTAGACAGTATATGAAGTTTATAGAAAATCGTTGGAGCCTTTTTTAAGATCATGAAAAGCTAAAAAAAAATTAGTAAAATCGCACTTCTTGTTGATAGATTTTGATCAAAACCTTGTTGTCACAAGCGGCGGTGGTACCTAAACAGGGTCTGAGATTGCGGCGATTTTTAGTTGTTGAGATATTTTGTTCAAACACACAGATACACTGGCCATTTGCTAAAAAAATTCTTTTCGTACTTAGGGGCCCTCAAAAGATGTGATTCCCGAGAAATCTCAATTTTGAAAATTTGTCACGATGTACAGATAGTATAAATGAGGTATGAAAAAAAAATCAGAATTCTCTGAGCTTAAACTCAGATTAAATAGTATAGGATTTTATTTCTCATACAAACAACGACTAGGTCAGTATTATTTGATATTGTTTTCATGTACCAATTTTTTTTTTTCTAATTCCAATTTTATTCTAAAATCGAAATTAAAATCTGTTGCTGTATAGAGGCGATTGGTTTTAAAAAATATCAATTAATAATTTATAATTCGATTGATGGATGAGTTACAGCTAAGTTGTTCTAGAGCGAAAAATAAATTAATTGGCCACTTAATTAAATCATTAGTCTATGCAATATAGACGAGATATTTGCTATATTTCATTTCAAATGTAACACCTTTCAACTTTGGTAAATTAGACAATGGGTGGTTAGTGTTCTCATTTGTTTTTCTGTGTGAACACAAATCATTGGAAAAAATATCATGTTTTGGACAATATTTACCTTTGTTTCTTCTAAATAGGATTTTTCTTGTTCATATTGGTTTCTTTACATTGCAGTGAAGGTATACTATAAAATAGAAAATCAAATAGATTTCCTTATTCAAATTTTAACTATGCTTATGTGGATGGAAAATGAAGAAAAATTATATAAGAGTATGTAAAAATGCCAGTTTACTACCTTCTATCACTGATTTTGTTATACTCTATTGCTGCTGGATAGTTCATTTAAAATTAAAATTCTTTAATTCAACTCTCTAACTTAGTGGTTTCTTCCATTTTTTCTACAATATCAAGCCTAGAAAGGATGTTCTTATTTCTAGATCTGGGCAGAGTGAAAAAAATATGATTTATGACTGAAGATAAAAAACAATCTGACTGGGAGTGATTAGTCAACTTGACTAATTAAAATCTCATTTTCTCCTGGACAATTCTATGCGACAAACATCTAGTATTAAAAGGTCTTAATAAGAATATGAATACGTAATATAAAATCGATTTATTGTTAACACAAAATCATTATTTCAATAGATAACAAAAAAATGCATATAATTATGAATATATTAAAATCAAATCAACAATTTTATAAATGATTAATATTGCAAGAACAAATTCGGACCTTGTTCAAAAAGATGTGATCTCAAGACTTCCACAGCGATCTTAATGGAAAATACTAGGAATTTTTCAGAGTTCTGGTTAAGATCGCCTCTTTGGGTTGGTATAAGTTGATGTTTCGACCATACGGACAGAAGGCTTCATTCAGGTAGTTGCTGGTTAAGTGCCAGTGTTGATTCGGTTTGAAATCTCAACCTTCAAGTACTTTGAAGAAGTCTAATGCATAAAGGAGCGAAACATCGGTTTATATCAAGCTATTGATGAGGTCTCGATCCGAAGACTCAGCCTTTCCTAGCGTTTTGTCTGACGAAACATTAAAAAATTAAATAAATAATAAATAAAATTTTGATGCAAGGTTATCTTAAGCACTGAAAAATGGATACAAACAGCAAACAAAACTATTTGTACCCAAAACTCCGCTATTAGTGCGCCACATCTTTATACTAAAGTTTTCATGCTGAACAATGTCCAATAAATATCTCTATTCAATAATTTCATATTTTCTGGATATAATTAATTAATTTAAAACTTAAAATTCCATCAAAGTGAAAGCTCGCTAGTTGACTGAACTTTATTTTATTTTATTACACATAAACCAGAGATTTTGTAAAAATTATCTATAAATTATTAATAATAAATCATATAATAGTATGTAATATATATATAACTCATACAATAATCTAATATATTAATATAAAAAAACACATTGATTTAATTTACCTAATACCAAACCCTATTTAATTTATCACTCATTCGCTGAAGTCGCGCTTTCGGTAGATGGATTCTAATTGAACTTTTATAAATAAATACACTCTACGTGAATCTTTCGAACTCTCTCCACATGAAACTTCATTCCTCAAATAACGCAAAGTATATGGTTTTTATATGGTTATGCGTGGAATAACCGTTAGAGCCATATAATTTTTGGCTGGCGATTATCTGGTCAATGCTGGCCAATATCTGAAGGGCAGTCCGACAACTATGTCCTATTTCGATTAAAAACTCATGTTTAGAACAAACTACTAAACTGGAGGTAGTACGAAATACCTGAGTTAAATAAAATACGTTTTTACAGTGCAATGGAAAATTATAGAAAGACGTTCAACGAGTACTAGGGCAATTTATGTGCCGTCTCAATCCGAGGGTTTACAAAATAAATGATCGCGCAAATCTGAAAGATCGTGGTTCTACACATTAAGAATCGAATATATCAATTAATTTAGTGGCACAGAGAATACAATAAAAAAAAATACAATAAAGAAACAGTCTTAATAATAATCGGTTATTATTAATCGATTAATATACTTCTCACCTTTTCTACTTTGTGTAAAACTCTGTTGGAAGAGCAAAACAAGATGGTATCTTCTGATAAGATTTGTCAATATTGAGAAACTTAATAGATTTGATCAGTAATCACATTTAAAAAACCTCAAAACATAATTTCCTTAGGAAATCTCAATTCGAAAATATGACACAATCATGGTATTTCTTAATTATTTCTTAATAACATTAAGAGAAAGTACAAATTCTTAAATATTGAACGAATAAATTCTGATATGTTAAAAGATAAAATACAGAAATATCAATGCCCATTACAACACATTTAATGTTAAATTTTAATGGGCAGTGATTTAGCAGAGTTCACATTTCCAAAATCTGTTGTCGTTCTTCATCAGTGACAGGTTTAAAGAAAAATTTTTTATCGAATCCAATTAAAGTAACATTAACTTCTAAATATGTTTCTGTAATATCAAATTTGGACTTGAGGTTTCTATTTACCTACAAAATAGAAATAAAATTTTACTTATGCTTTTGATTTAAAATTCAACATATAATTTTATATTTTAATAAAAAAGTATGGATATCCTTCAGAGTCAAGCGTGCGCATGATCATTCAAATGAAGAGTGAGTTTTAACTTTTATCAGATTATATAATACAAACACTACAGAAAATTGAGTTACAAATTCGATTGAGAACTTACTTCCTGCAACATTGAGACAACATCATTTCTCTTCCAACTGCTTACTAATACTGACACGAATTCATCAATCACAAATTTAGTCATTTGATTCTCCCTTGGTTGGCATCCTGTTAAATGAAACCATTAACAATAAATGAAACTATGGAAGATTCTTCTCGACCGTTCTTATATGAAGGAAAAGGATTGTGAGATTCGGTCTTTTTAAAAAATAAGAAAACTTAAATTCTTGCCATAAAAATAAAACGGTTTTATTTGTTCACTATTCTCTGTGATGTTCAGGTGTTCTCAACTTTTTATTTTCCAAATTTATACATAAGTTTTTAATGTGTTACGTTTTGAAGATTATTTGATAGTTTTTTTTTTATGCCTTGAAAAAGACAATATATTTGTCGAAACGTTGGCAAGAATTTAAATTTTCTTATTTTTTAAAAAGACCGAATCTCACAATCCTTTTCCTTCTTAATATATGAAACTACTTTAAAAAAAAAAAGAAAAAAAAAAGCTGAAATGAAACTGCTGAGTGTTGATGCATCTTATAACATTTCTCAATTTGTAATTACCGATAGGAAACAAGAAGAATAATTAACAGCTTCAACTGCTTACAGCTAAGTGTTAAATAAGAAAATAATGACTAACTTGATTTCTCAATTTATCTTTGAAGAAAGAAAACTGTAAGTGATTATTAAAGATTCCCAATAGGACTGGTCAGAGACCGAACTACCATTAGTTTTAACTTCAAGAGAAAGTAAACAGAAAGAAGTTGGGCGGCTTTTTGCTGTTGGAGGAAATGCTGTGATCATATCGATTTTCGAATTGAGTTCTTATTGGAAATAGTTATTAAGTTTCTTTAGTAACCAAATGTGATATATAGAAAATGATTTAAACCTGATGACCCAGGGTGTCGGTAGAATATGCATATATACACACACACAGCGTTGCCTACGAGATTATGCAGGCAAAGATAGAAAGACAGAGTGAGAGGTATCTTCACTTCTGTGGGAACCATTTTTCAGAGAAAATAATTTTATAAGGTTATGGCAAAACCGTGACCACGAACTTTCTTCTACAACTTATATAACACTTCCGCATAACCAATACAAAACTAAAAACAACGAAATAATATAATACAAAGATTGCAAATTTAAAATTGTGAATTATACTGAATAATTGTAACTAAGGGCTAACCTGGAAGAAAAGAGAATCCTGTTATCAAATCAGAATATATTGCGTGGGTGACAAATTTCTGTCCATCAGCCTGAATACCAACATCTTGAAATAAATCTTCACCACTAAACAAATACATTTATTATTATACATTAATTGCACTTGATTTTTAATCTGTCTCTATACAGATGAAAAATCATGAACGGAAAACCAAAACTATAATTATAAGATTTCTATACGGCAATGGCCAACTGACATCTCCTTATAAATTTCAAGGCCTGACGATGTGAAAACCATTCAAAAATATATTTTTTTTTTGAAAATCCTATCTTAATTTAACTACATTTTGAAAGGTAACTATGAACTTTTAAAAATAATAATTAAGCACAAAGGTTCAACAACCACAACTCTCTTTTAAATGTTAAGTAGAGAGGGAGGGGATAAAAAGACAAATCACTGCGATTATAGAAGCTTATTGTGGCTCTCATAAAGATGTCGGTCTTGAATATAGAAGACATAGTCGTCCGTCTACAATTACAGAAATCCATTGGGGCTCTCTGGTGTCAGGTTTGTATGTAGAAGATAGTCAGTCGGCCATCTGGAATGTATGCAGTTGTAAGTGTGAGCTAGAGTTTCCACTGTGGGTGGATATACTCTAAACCCAAGTAGTTGTACACATCAGCTACCTCTACAGACTATAATAAAAGTTAAACGGAAGTTGTGTAAACAGTGTTGCGCATGTAGTTCGGCTGCGCTATCCACCAAGAACCCTAAAGAATTGGCTAATCCACTTACTCTCTATGGAGAAAACTCTCGTTTTATACTATACATTATTTTTAATGTAATCTCAGTGGCTATAATCTTATTATTTTTTCACTCCTCTCTTCTATTCTACTGTAACCTACAGCAATTTATTTATTCCAAACAAGGTCGTTATGTCAAATCTTATAGTCAACAAAATGATTTTTTGTTTAGTAATTATTACAATAGGGCGCCTAAAGTTGACCCCCCCTCCCAATGATTAAAACATATTTTTTTGCAAAATTATTATCATTTTTTTTGTTCTGCGGTGCCCGCTCTATGTAATTCTTAAAGTCTCAATAACGGGCGTTGTACAGAATGTAAATATATCGCGAGTGAGGTTCAAAATTACACAGATAAAATCGTGAATATATAGAATTAATGTATTTACTTACCGCAAAACTGGTAAATATTGTCCCTGTGGCATGATAGAATAGAATATAAATTTTTATATTTCAACTAAAATGGAACACTGAATTGTGCAAATATAATGCTAACGCTAAAGTGGAAATATGGGCGTTAACATTATATTTATTTATACAAATGTTATTTCAATATCAAATTTTACTCCAAGTAACCAGTATAATAGATTACAATTAATTATAGTTCAATACCTGCAAGTAATGAACATAATTATCTTAGGTTTGCTGGCCAATGTTCTACAATTCAATGCACTAAACTGGTCTATAATCCAATCAGAAGACACGGTCTGATTATCTTTAGCAATTACTTCAACAGCAAAAGGCTGTAGTCTGTTCGCTGTCAGTATTTTTTGCTGTTGGCCATGACTCATCACTATCAATATGACTGCATTTTTAGGTTGTCCATCTTGACAGAAATCAATTATAAATGTCTCAAATTTCTGTGGAATTAAGTTTTAATTTATTAAACTTTAATGCAATTGTGATATATATTATGTATATATCATAATTGCATTGAAGTATTACATATATTATATATATATAAAAGAAAGCAATTTTGTGTCACGATTTTGTGAAATTCGTTAATATCGCAAATTCGGTTGGACGGATTTTCAAGCGGTTTGCACCATTTAACATAGAATTTTCTTGAGAATGTTAAGGGGCGAGTTCCCACCCGGAAGGTGGCACACCATGCAAGAATGTTTCGAAGCATCTGTAAAATAATGAAAATTTTTAGAAAAACATAATCCTTACGTTCAGAAATACCGAACATTGAAAAACAGGAATGAAAATCAAGAGGAATATTTCTTATATTTCACAGAAGGGCCATAATAAACCCAGGACATCTGTAGTGCAGCTATTACTTGAAAGGAAGAGGGCGTTGAAAAAAAATGTCATACAGACACACAATTCCTTATAGTTTTAGCATTTTCCATAACTATTAATAAGTCTTAAGGGCAGAGTTTTGGTCTGCTGACCTATAGATGGATAGACCCTTATTCAGCCAAGGGCTGAACAAATTATATGTTGCGTTGTGGACGTATCGGTCCTAACTTCGGTACAGCGTATAGCGGTTTAAGGATCTAATTTTGCTATCAGTTTGTGTTTTATTTGTTCTTACATTTTCTTTTTGGCAACCAACCGGGGTGAGGGGTGCAGGGGCAGAACCCTCTATATTATATTACTGATATATAAATAAATAATAAACTATAAATATGGAAGAAAAATTTAAGCCCCGCCCACTACCTATAGCCATTTATGTGCAAGAGGGAGGGTTAGTTAAGCCCCATCCCTCTTATGTTGTTCGCAGCTACGCTCTTTGTTCTTTCCTAATGTTAGTCTAACAATCAAGTTAGCAGCGTATAGACATCCGAACAAGATCCCGAATTTACAAAACCTTTATATTGGGCTACCCGAAACGAAATGGCTAAATCATCAACAGTTGAACAAAATTTATAAAATCCTTTTGTAAAACGGTCTTGGTTAAAATTATTATTTCGAACGTTCCTAGTTAGAGTACAGTAGACATTGAGAAATAGGAATACTACTTTGGCAAATCTGAGGAGAGACTTAGACATCATCACCCAACAGCCAATCACATGTATGGGAATAAAAATTAATCCCTTCCCAATATCTACGATCATTTACGTGTAAGTAGGAGATGATAAGTTAAACCGTGCATCTCTTCTATTTGTCTACAAATACTTATCTACAACTACCCTCCAAGTTTCTTGCCATTACTAATCTGGCATTCCCTAAAGCACATTACCCTGAAATAACCTATTGCATATCGGCGAAACGTCGCTGTAACAAACTACTGATGAGGTCTCAAACTGAAGACCTAAGCCCAACGGACCAACCACATGACAATGGCCGCGGAAAACTACACAATGTTTTTGCACCATGCTTATGAAAATTCTTACTTTTTTAATCACATTAACACTTATTTAATCACCAGTGCGTGCTTATCGGAAATAAGAGTAATTTTTTCAAATTATATAATTGCTCGTATAGATACAGGAAGGCAGTAGGTGAAAAGCCCTTCAATATAGTAATTAATTTACCTCCGTGTCAAAATCAAGAGCAAGAGACACCTTAAAACCAAAGATTTCACCAATTTCTTTTAATTTTCTAACATTCTCCAATGAACCAACACGCCTTTCCTGTACATTATCATCGAATTCTTCAATATTTACTATAAGCATGTGACCCCTGGGCAAAGTGGTCATAGGATAGCTCTGAAATGGTTTCAAAACAAAAAATGTACTAATCAAGCAATTAACGCTCAAAAAACTGACATGATTTTTTTTTTTGTTACCTACTTCTTTTTGCTTCACTAACCAGTCTGAATTATGACTATGTGGTCGACCAGTCAATCCATTTTCTTTGCTTCCACAAAGCCCATCTCCTTGTATTTCAGAATTAAAGTCTTCCGGATGATTATTAATACACCTTTTTGACAATAATAATCATGTAATTTTATTGAAGTATATGTCATGAATATATTTTTTCAATATATTTTTATATTTATTTAATATTTAGCCATTAATTGATTGAGAACTCCCCAAAAATCAATTTTTCCAGAAAAATGTTTCAATCAAAAGTGATAGGTATTAATGCGTGTAGAAGATTAAAGGAGGGTACTGGAGCCGCTTTCAAGAAAATTACGAAAAACAAAAACTACTCAGTAAAGTCGCGTTCCGATCTTTAGGAGAAAGCGAAATCAGTGTTGAAAAAAAGCATCTATGTACTCTGATTATGTAGAGATGACTTTAGGAGCTTCAATTACTATAAGACCGAAGCTGAAGTAAGCCTCTTTAAATCCGAAATGCAGAAACTTTCGATTTTGTAATAGAACTAAAGAAAAAAAGCAATCCTTCATAACATTTCATTCTACAAAAAAATGAAAAAGTAAACAATTACCTGTTAGATTTCAATCTTAAAGCAAGATCTCTGTTTCCAGATTCGTGTAATGCATCGGTCAGTTTTTTGAAAGCTTCTGGACCTCGTTTAGGTAACATCTCGTACAAGCAATACAATTTATCAACTACTCCTTCATGACTCTGATTTTAGACAAAAAAAAATATTTTACAGCATTGCGCTCCGAACGAAACAACAAGATCATCATATTTAACATTTTTAAACAGAAATTAATGCAGGAGACTGTAGATCGAATTCGTTCGCTGAAGAATTTACTGCATTTTTCTCTAATTACATTGCCACGTTTAAAAATTGGTCAAATAATATTTGGAAGGATCCTGTGATGAAGTTAGTGACAATCTACTGTGAATACGAAACACTTTCCACATACGCTTAATAGGAACAAAATTCCTAACGTTTTTTCTCTGTGAAATTTTGAAAATGTTTCAATTCAGAATCTGAGAATGTTAAAAGAGCTAACAGTTTATTTTTATGTAATTACAATATACCTTTATTTTATTGACCATAAAATTGTTGAGAACTCTTTTCTCTATAAGTAAATTGATTAAATGTTCAACATTTTTCGTACCGCTCACTAGGTACTGTAAATTATTTCCAATTTTAATCTTATCTTGTTCATCCATTACTTGTTTTTTGCCTAAAAAACAATTAGTAACAATTACAATGCAAATAATAAAAGAAGCAAAAGTAAATAACAGTACATATTTTTTAAGATTCAAAGAGGGTCTTATATCAATTTACAAAAGACTACTGATAAGTAAAGTTAAACTGACCTCCAGAACTTAAAACCACAAAACACGTAACCAATGATTTGCTTCAATTGTACCTTTCCTACACTAACAGTAAAATTAAAACTAATCACTTCTTAAAACTTAAACCACAATAAAAATTAAAAACTCCCAAAAGAAGGACCAAAACACCGATGTAACCTCTGGCTGAAAGCAGAGTCAAGTATTAACACAACGTAACTAGCACTCCAATGGTGAATCTTCAACTAAAAACGATGTCAGTGCATTCTCTCGCTAATAATTATTATTAATGAATTATTACCCAGCACAAAATTATCGAGCAATGTTTGGTCATTTAAAGATTAATAATAAATACTATTAATACTATATAACTTGAGGATGTATCATCACTTTCTAGCATTTTAATCTAGACCACTGAAAGTCGGTTTTTTAATTCGCCAGCAACCCCAAAATCTATTTTGTTGGCCTTTTTCTGGTACAAGTGCGTCTATGAATGCGATCCAACCTGGATTATTTGTGTCCTATACTTTAGAAATAGGAAAATATACTAAAAAAATAAACTTTCACTTTTCAAATTCATGGTTCATCCGAATGTTATCTCACTATGAATATGCAAATAATAAAAGAAGCAAAAGTAAATAACATACATATTTTTTAAGATTCAAAGAGGGTCTTACATCAATTTGCAAAAGACTACTGATAAGTAAAGTTAAACTGACCTCCAGAACTTAAAACCACAAAACACGTAACCAATGATTTGCTTCAATTGTGCCTTTCCTACACTAACAGAAAAATTAATCTTTGCTAATCAATTATCTAATCAATAATAATCTTTGCTAATATTCATTGATTCTTTCTTATTGCTCAAATCAACAAAAAGATATTATTGCAGATTTTGGAAATAGAATGTTATTTAGGTTTCTTAAATAACTGCAGTAATTCATTTAATTGGTCAATGAAATACGGAAACAAATCCAAATAAAAGTTATGGGTTTACTATGTATAGTTAAAACAGGAATCTGTGGAGTTTTCTTCATAACAAATCTCAAAAAACTGAAAAAATATTCAGTAAAGTCTTACTTCTGGTCGACAGAAGAATATGGTATAATAAAATTAAGTGAAATAAATTAAACTTTTAGGTGTTAAAGAGTTAGATGCTCTTAGATGCTTAAATTAATGGAGGGGCAGTAGATTGAACATGAGGTGGGTCATGATGCCAGACAATAGAGGCTTATTGTGCCAAACCCTGTAATGTCTAATGTAAGAAACCTCTCCTCTTCATGAAGTCGAGTGCTCACCGCTGTCTCAGTATGCCAAAGATCTCGTAGCGCAATTTAGCGATTGCAACGCAATATACACAAATGTTCCGAATTAATTCCCAGCATGTGTAGCATTTCTTGAACCTGCCGTGCCCCATGAAAAGGCCTGTCGCTAGATTAATCTGGTTACTTCCTAACCAAAGATTCAGTTGGTTTTATGTTCGACATAATCTTCTTACTGTGTTTAGCTTCTGGACTTGATTTCCAGATTGTGTCGTGCTTCTCCGGAGAGCCAGTCTCTGAGAGATGGACTTACCGTCTCTTTGGTTATCCCTAGCACAGATTCTGGACCACAGAACGGAGTATTCGCCCCAAACCTGGCCAATTGGTCGGCTGTTTCATTCCCTCTAATCACCACATGTCCCGGCACCCAATTGTTGTATCAGGGATTCTCTACATTCCCTAACCAGAGATGAGGTGGCTCTCAAGATAGCAAGGGCCTTCAGTGCAGCCTGCCTCTCCGAGAAGATGTGAATCTCCCTGTTTC
This sequence comes from Triatoma infestans, assembly GCA_011037195.1. Taxonomy (NCBI): domain Eukaryota; kingdom Metazoa; phylum Arthropoda; class Insecta; order Hemiptera; family Reduviidae; genus Triatoma; species Triatoma infestans. The sequence continues at coordinate 3,996 of JAAEAF010008770.1, read as the reverse complement.
TCAGGGCTGTTCTCAGATTTTCCTCATCGCAGATCTTGATTGCGAAGATTTCGGCCTAGAATATTGTAGCATGATTGCCGAGAAGCCTCTCAATTAGTACCTACGGCTTCACTCTATATATACCGTCCAGGAACACACATGTCATCTTGGAGCCATCCGTAAACCAGACGACCCCAGTCTGACTGCGCCCTGGCCAGCTTTTGGTCCATCCTGTCCTTGATTTAAGGGTCACCTGTGTTAAACAACAGTAATACAAAAAGCAGAATCGAGCTGAGAGAGAGGTTATCGAAAAAGAGTGGGTATGGTTACGAAAAATATCTTTGTGTGTGAATAATTTGTTGATGAAAATATATTATGTAGACAACTGTGTGTTCTCTTTATTTTTTTCTATTGTATACACATTCTAAATAAAAACCTAGCAGTGAGCTACGGGTTAACTGGGAATTAACAAATTTCAGAAGTGGGATTAGATTTATATATATATATAAGGATTGAGATTAGGATTCTTGTGTGAATCGAACTGAGCGGAAAAGACTAAGTAAATTGAAGTCAATGTGAAGGAACTGGAAGGAGGAAACAAGTAAGCATATCACATTTCTTTTTCATTATTCTAAATAAGAACGTTAATAAAATATTTTGGAAATACATGAAAATTGGATTCATGAAGATCATAAATCGAGATGGTATATTAAGTATGTATTATTAATGTATTATTATTGCTATTTAGACAATGTAAGGAGCATATTATTATTTATACGACTCCAGCTTCAAGTATAAAATTTTCAACCTTCAATACAAAATTCAGCCTTCAATACAAAATATAATTTTGGCTTGATAGCTGGAATACATCACTGGCCAACATCCTTTAAGTTAGAAGCTACTCGAGGAAATTTAGAAGGTGCGGCGAGAAATTGGTATTTGGGAAGAGAAATCAAAGGGTGGGAAGACTTTGAACAACAGTTTAAGAGAACGTATTTGGGAGATGAAGATCCGGGTACATTATGGAAGGAAATGTTAGAAAGAGTGCAGGTAAAGAATGAAAATGTTGAGGATTACTTCCAAGAGAAGATGAGGATGTGTAAGACTTTGAACATACCATTTCGAGTTGCAAAGTCACAGATGATACAAGGTCTATGGTCGCGTGAGTTGAGTGATCACCTCTTAGCGCGAGATCATCGAGATGTTGATGAGTTGAGAAATTCGATAGTTGAATATGAAAGGATTAACTCAGCGAGAAAAGAAAAAATAAGTAAGATAAAACTGCAAACCTCGATTAAGGAAGGAAACTGGATAAGAGAAACGAAGAGAAGAGGCGGAAATAATAGAAGTGGCTCGACAGAACACCATTCATCGGAAAGTCAGACTTCGAAACCCAAGCAGAGGACTTTTCTAGAGGATAGAGGAGAGAAAGAAAAACTCATAAAATGTTTCTCATGTAGAAAAGGGGGACATATTTCAAGAGACTGTCCAAACCCAAGGGCTAAGAGAGAGTGTTGGACTTGTGGAAAGAATGATCATACTTCGAAGGAGTGCTCACAAACAAAGAGGAAAGAAGAAGGTATGATAGAATGAAGGGAAAGGCTGATTCATTAGCTGCAACATACGTATATTAAGGAGGCGACTATTAATGACGTTCACAAGGTTACGGCTTTCATAGAACCCCATGTTTCACTGGTGGAAAGCCTCGGCGATTCCAGTGGAGCAGCGAGCCAACCCTAACGCCCACATCGTGGGGGCTGGGCAACGTAGCACCTGGGTTTCTCCGGTGTTACGGCTAACTAGGGCTCTGGCGAGTCAACGATTAACCCCCCGTTGGCCTCCTGCTTCATTTCTTACCCTCCTGCTAGATCCTTGACTACCCTATCCTGCTTCTATGTCCAGCTCAATTCTACGGTGTTATGCGACCCGTGCCCATAAGATGGTTGGTCCCGGAGCCTAATCCCGGGGTCGTCACGGAGCCTTTGGGATACCAGGCGCCCTCCCAGAGTAAGTAGGTAAGGCAGGGGCTCTCACCGGGTGGACCTCACTTCCCCAGCTACTCGTGGGAAGAACATGGAGAAGCAGAAGATTTTAAATTTAAAACAAGGACCTCTGGATGAGCAGGCTGATGTCCCCATGTCCGAGGCCACCACACAACCTCCCTGGAGAGCCCTAAGGGTGTCATCTCTAGAGGAGGTTGATGAAATGTCCGATATGGACATTCATACAGCCCGTCCGTCAGGCGCGTCCAAAGGTTAGTCGGTCAGGGCACTGATCTGGTAGTCGCAAGGCGATCCGTGATCAGGGAGAACTTCGTCCGGCAACAGAATGAAAGGGTTCAGGCTGAAAAAAGGCCGCGTTTGGAGGAAGGGACCCCGAAAGCATCGCGGCCTGCAAAGAGGGCGAGGCCTCGTACCTATGGGGAGGCTTTGACCTCGGAGAGGGTTGCGATTGCCGCGGCCGATTACCCGGACACGCAGCTGGAGCCGGAAAGGCTTAAAGCCATCCAAAAATCCCTGCTGTCCATCATGGCAGCCTCTACGTAAGACCTTCAGGTGCGTTTCCTTAAATGCACCCATAAATCAGGGTTTCTCCTACTTACTTGTGCAGACAAGGAGAATGCGTCCTGGGTGACGGAGGTCGTCCCTTCGCTGCGGCTCCGGGAAGGCGCTGCCCTCAGGGTCCTGGTGGGGGACGAGGTCCCGAAGCCGGTGACGTGCTCGGTTTTTGTGCCCCATGAAGATAGCCAGTGAAGGAAGAGAGGTTGTCAGCCTCTTGAGGTTTGGCAATCAGGGTCCCAACCCCGGCTTGTGGACTGTCATGGGGTGTGTTCCGGAGAGCAAGGGTCTGCTCTTCACATTCTCCATGGGAAAGGAGTTCCTGGAAGTCCTGAGGAGTCTGGATATGGCTCCATTCTTTGGGTTCGATAGGCTGAAGTTCTAGACAAAGGATAAACCAGGCGACGAGGACAGAGTTGGGGCTCCTTCCTCCGAGGCGATCTACCCGGCGGAGGGTGTTCCCTCCTCATCTAAGCTGGCGCGGGCCCCCGCAGCGGATGTTCCGACAACGGAGGCTCACGCACCCAAGCCCTCAGCCTCCAAAAAGAGAGGTAAGAAAGCCGACAGGGGGAAAATGCCCATCGCGCTGGGCGGAGCCGGGGTCAGGCTGCTGTTGAGGCCTCAAACCACTCAGCGGTGTCTGGCGCCCGAGGATGCCGAAGTGCGGCGGGAGGGACGAGCCTAGCTCGCCTTCCTGACCCCCTACTACATCATAGGATGGGGCTATGGGTCCTGCAAATCAATCTCCATCACGCCAGTGCCGCTTCGGCGGTCTTGTGCAGAAGGTTTGAATCAGAGCGATTACATATCGCTCTGGTGCAGGAGCCGTGGCTCGTGGCCGAGGAAGTCAGAGGCATTCGCCCATTCCAAGGTAAGGTCTTATACTGTAAGAGCTCTGGGAAACCCAGAGCCTGTACAGTCCTTAATAATCAGATTGATGGTAACTTGCTGCCAGCACTTTGCTCAGGCGATTTTATTACAGCAATCATCTCGGCACGGACCGAAGTTGGAATCAGAAGGCTGGTGGCCTGCTCCGCCTACTTCCCCGGTCTTGCCCACCGGAGCTGCTGGGAGACATCGTCGACTACTATGGGCGAAGATCTCCCGCTCCTCGTGGGATGTGATGCCAACGCATACCACCCAGCATGGGGAAGCAGCAACAGCAGAGGTAAGTCCCTTTTGGAATTTATCTATGGTAAAGGATTACTAATATCTAATTTAGGTAGGGAATCCACTTTTGTTACGGTGGCCAGGAGAGAGGTGTTGGATTTGACCCTGACCACCCATAGATTGAGTGATGACATCACTAACTGGCATGGGTCTTAGGAACCATCCTGCTCCGACCATAGGCACATCAGGTTCACTATCGACACCTCCCCACCGTTGCAATAGATAACATTCCGGAACCCTCGGGAGACCGACTGGGAAGGATTTGTGGATTCCCTTAAGAACAGAGTAG